>JAQQAC010009165.1:89411163-89436634 GCA_029783875.1 Phataginus tricuspis | reverse complement strand
TTGGTATTCCTGCTAGTTAGGGTCATAGGGGGCTACTAGGAATACCACTTGGAGGAACTCTATTCCACTATATACACAACAGAGTGCACTCTATTCTTGGCCTAAGGAAGTCTCCTGACTTCAGCCTTCCCATCTCCAAGTGCAGACTGGATCACAGTCTCAGAGAGGAGTCTCTGCTGTATGTTCAGTGCTGTGAGGGGAAAGAGACGGTTTGGCATGATTGGGAGCATGTAATGAATTAGATAGATGACAGATGAGCAGATGGACAGACAGACAGGTATACAGATAGATTCAGACCATGAAGACCAGAGTCCATTTCCAGGACTTGAACTTGGTGCCACTGTGGAGACCTCAATTCTAATATGTGTCGAGAATAATTTTTACTCTCTTTTTTTTTAATTACAGGATATGTGACTTTAAAAACGAATTGGATATTAGGATGCACATTTGAGTCAATCACAAAGCCATCATGGCCTCTTGCTTTAAAGGTGTCTGAAGTCACAGCCAGCCCCACATACCTACACTCACCTCTGGCTCTGGGTGGTCAAGGAAGAATCCATCTCAGGTGGCACATTTTTTTAAACCTTTGCACAAAGGCACCTAAACACATAATGCTATCATATTCAAATACATTTCCAGCATAAGCTTGCAAATCTGTTCTCAGTGTGATCTGATATTTGACTTCTTGAAAGAAATATATAAATAACAAATTGACTAGGCATAGATATTTATCTTTTGTCTTGACATATGCAAAGCAATATTTTTTAAAGTAATAAAAGGCCAGACTGAAAGTTGAACTGTAAAGATGTGACATTTGAGTAAAGATGCCAAAATACTGGGTGACCATAAAAAATAAACCGTTTTCTAAACATTAGGAGGGCTTGCCTTGAGAGGCCACCCGGGGTTCTTTGTGAATGGTCGCCCAGTGTCCGGCGGCTGGCATTCACTCAGAGACCTTTGGGCAGCCGACTGCATGGGGTCCATTGTGTAACTGATCCCAAGTTACATGGGACCAAAGGCTCTCAATTCAGGCCCGTCGGGCAGGCATGGGTGTCTGAGTACACAGAGGCACACTCGGCCGTGGCGTCTCCCTGGTGAGGAGGGAGGCCTCCTGCTTTTTCTACAGAAGACTCTACCTTAGGGAAAAGAAAGCACTCTTCCCAGGATGGCTGAGAAAGGAGCTGGACAGGGAAACCTCCCCGCAGGGAGAGAGGACCGCCTCGTTCATCAAGAGCTGCGCCTTCAGCCGCAGCATCATCTCAAGGCTGGGCTTGGATCCCTTGTGTGGGGCTTTGGGGAAGCCTCTAAACAAACTCAGATGGCACCAGGTCAGAGGGACACAGGCCCCTTCCCTCCATGGCCTCGGGGAGCCAGAGGATCAGGTCTTCTGTGCAGAGCCCCCCTCCCAGTTGGCACTCGATTTAAGTCCTTTATCCATCAGGGCAGCTTGGTGCAGACCCTGCTTGGTATGTGTGGGCTCTGGGAAGAGAAATGGGGACCAGCCAGAAGTCCCAGTGGGCTGCCCAGCTTCCATTTCCCTCCTGGACAGAGACTGGAGGTGATTCCCAAGGCCATGAGGTGGGGCAGGGGCACCCCCGAGTGCAGAGCAGCCACAGGGCTGGGGGCTGGCCCGAAGTGCAGGTCTGCAGACAGCTCCTCTCGCTTCTGGAAAGGCCTGAGTCATCAAGCATCTTTTATTTCCCTTCCTGGTAATTCATTTGGATGTAAAACTCCCATGGGTTTTATGCCTCTGTCTCAACAGCATCTTCTCATGGAACAGGGGTTTCCCGACATGCACTGACCTCTGCCCGGCAGCCTAGGGTAGCTTGGCTTCTGCATCCTGGTGAAGATGATCTCCCGGAGCAGTGGTGTGAATGTCTGCAAGGTTCTGCCAACAGAGGCCTCTTGGGCTTTTCCCTCCCTTACCCAGCAGCTCTCCCTACCTACAGAGATTCTATCTGGGCAGGCATATCTGCAAACCATTGGGAATATTTAAGACCAAACACCATTATAATGTCTTACTGGAGAAAATTAATTGCCAGTGCAATGGGCCTTCTTCTGTGCTGGAGCTACTACTTCTCGGCAGTTCTATTTATTGGTTTAATGATAGAAATGTGCTTTTGAGTAATTACACACTGCTTTATGTCTCCAGTAAGTGACGTCCGGGATGATAATGGAGGCAAACAGGATCGCTGTGCTTTTGCTGAAAGCCGGCTACTCTGTTGGGGTCACTCCTGCCTCCTTTCAGGAAGGTCAGAGCTGCATGTCCGTGGGATCTCTGTCCACCACATGGGGCGAGCAGTGATGCAGGGACCTCGCCCACAGCCAGCTGGCAGAGATGTCAGTCACCTGGAGAGCAGAATGGTTGTGTCCACACTTGGCCAGTGAGGGCCAGGGGCTGTGGAGTCAGCCGGCCCTGGCACTGCATGGAGGCCCTTGGCGGAAAGGTTTGCTCAGCAGGGTCTTTACCCATGGGGACTCTGGGGGAGCCATGCAGGCTCCTTGGATCCCTATTTTGTAGCCCTAGAGATTTGCAAAGGTTTTTTCAGCTGTTAGCAAATGAAAACAGCTCATTAGGAGGAGAAAGGCCTGCTCAGTTAGGGGTAAAGATCCTTCTGAAAGCAGGTGAAAATCCCATCTGGGTTTTACTCTAACACAGAGTTACACAGGCAGTTTCAAGAAGGTAAATCAAAACTATCAGGGAGTTTAAACTTAATTTTATATCAAGAAACATTTTT
Organism: Phataginus tricuspis; assembly: GCA_029783875.1. Lineage (NCBI taxonomy): Eukaryota > Metazoa > Chordata > Mammalia > Pholidota > Manidae > Phataginus > Phataginus tricuspis. The sequence goes on along the minus strand of JAQQAC010009165.1, from coordinate 89,433,896 downwards.
TTAAACAACTGCTGTGTGTCTCCTAGGTGTCAGGCTGTGGACTGCCCAGAGCCAGACGGCCACTCCTGCCCTCCAGAACCGAAAGTCAGAAGGGAAGTAAATGGTTTATTTAGGAAGATTTCTAAAACACTTAGCAGTTAACAGTAAAAGTAAATGAATAAAAGGTGTACACAGTAGGAGAAAACTTCTACCTCTTCTGTGTTGGAGCTACTGCTTCTCGGCAGAGTTTTATTTACTGGTTTAATGATAGAAATGTGCTTTTGAGTAATTACACACTGTTCTATGTCCCAGTAAGTGACGTCTGGGACGATAATGGAGGGAGTGATGACGGGATAATGATTCATTTCTGAAGTATGACAAGTCAAGGGGATGTCTCTGCGTAGCTCTCCCAAAGATTCCCAGTGTCACATACTCCTGGGAGGGCTTCCTTGCTTTTGCCCTAAAAATATAAAAGGGAAAGGAGGCTACGTCCCAAATGAATCAAAAGTTGACTCACTATTGATCAAACTCTGAGTTCTGCTGGCTCAAACAGAGAAGCAAACAGAAGACAGGCCCTCAGCAGTGAGCACAGGTCCCTCTGGGTGAGGGCCCTGCCGGGAGCCCAGGACGCCTGTCCCTCTTCCTGTCCCGCCCTGTGGGCTGCTGGGCCACAGAGACAAAGAGACAGCAGCCCCCTCCGGCGAAGGCCCTGCAGCGCCCCTCTCCCCGCGCTCCCAGGGGGACCTCCTATCACTTCGTGCCACCAGCGGGGTCACCTCTCCGCCGGGCTCTCTCCTGAGCCCTGCTGTTCAGGGTGAAGAAGAAATTCAGAGCTGTTGAAGGATGATAGGGTAGTGAATTAAAAAGAAAAAGAAAATTAAGTGCCAGCAACCACAACAAAATAAAAGGTGGGGGGTGGGGTGGGAGAAAATAGCTCCTGAAGAACGTGAGGAAGATAAATAGGGCTTGCACTTTGTTTCATTGTCAGGACACTCAGGTTGTTTGAAGCTCTTATTTATGCTCTGTAAGCAGAACAATACTGGAGAAGAAATGATTAAATACCAGCTCCGCGAGCAGCAGACATCTCATTGTGGCGCTGGGCTCACCACTGGGTGGTTTTGATAAAGGCAATATGAGTTGATGACTGATACAGTTTGCCAGGGAGTCGTCTGGGGCTGCTGACAGCTCGGCGCTTTAATAAAATCATTAGAATGTAAATGTTTTTATTGCGGAATAAAGAGCCTCCAGCGAAGTCGACGCTGCTCTCCCTCTGCTGAATGGGGGTGCCGATTAGCATTCAGATGATATCATGATAGGCTGGTTATCTTTATTAAAATTTTTCAAATCGAGTCTTCATTTTGCATGATTGAGTTTTAAACAAATGCAATATTCAGTCGGCTGTTGAGCTGGCCTGAACACTCCTGAAATAATTAAAGTGTTCCTTTTATTTTTTTTAAACATGTGTTTCATAAGAAATGAATTGGATTTGCTATTTTAATATGACAATATCTAGTTAGCTTTGCATAAAAACAGGGATGTTATAGCATAATTATTGAAAGGGTACAGCTTTTAAACATATGTTTCATAAAGCTGAATTCAATTTTCTGAAATAGGACAATACCAGTCACTTGGCGAAGTGTAAAATCAAGAGATGGCTTGGTTATTGGGATCCATCCTGCAAAAATCTGCTAATCGAGGCAGTTCCCGGGACTCATACGGGGCATTTCCAGAGGAGGGAGTCCCTTTCCCCAGAAGGTCTTACACCTCCCCGACTTTCATGGTAGAGAGGGCCCCATACATGATTTGACCACGGAGGCATTGATTACACGGAGCAAAATAAACCCTCATTGAAAGCTGAGCCTTGGGTGTATATGTGCAACCAGCACTGCCTCAATGCGGACTTGGCTTATCAGAGGCTGGCTGGTCTGGCCACTTCCTTTACATCTCAGCCAGTCTGTTCCCTGGGTCTGTGCATCCTTTCTGCACATCGACCGCTCTGAAAAGTTGCATTGTCTTACAGGCTGCCACGAGTGGGTCTTGGCTATAGGGAGTTGAGAGAAACAACAGAATAAAGATTCTTTACAAATATGATCCTGAAATAAGTGGGGTGCTGATTCCAAAGGGAAGCAGCTCGGAGGCTATTTCCTTGAAGGGATGGTGTTTTAAGCCCTGGCCGCGCACCATCTGTGTTTCATGGGAGCGGGGAGGGGTTGGATGGCTCACAACTTTGGAGTGAGTTGCTTTTGTAATTTGTTTTTTTTGCTGAGATAAAAAACATTTTGAGGAAAAATGGCAAGGCATTTTGTCAACCTTTATTTCCATATTACCATATTCTGAATTTCGTAATAATACTTTTTTAACCAGAGTATAAATTATGAAACAGATGAGTTTAACTGATAGGTAAACTCGAGTGGTTAGTACAATTAATAACGCTAAGGTCACTAACTATATAATAAGAGTTAGAAAATGTGCCATTAGATTCTGAATACTTTGTAGGTCATAATTTTAAACTCGAGTACATAGAACATCCAGAGCAAATCGAAACAGTTATTTTTCTCATCAAACCACTATAACAGAGAGGTGGTGTTAGTGGTCAACACAGAAAACATTCTTTGGCTACATACTCAAGATGATAGGTCAGCGTCTGGAGCTGCAGTCATCACAGAAGGACCCCTAACATCACTGCAAAGGGCAGAACTATGTGTTCCCAGGAACAAACCCTGATCCTTCCTGAAGAACAGCTGGTACGTCAGTTTGAACTTTCCACCTTAGAAAGAAGTCAAGGGCTGGAGTGTGACAAGGACTCCAGGAGCCTCGGAGGAGAAACTGCTTTGTGGCAGGCCCCTGAGAGAGGGCGCCTCAACGTACTAGCCACTCAAGTTTAGACAGAAAATCACAAAAGAGAGGTGATGAAGTAAAAAATGGCCCTGCACCTGCAAGTCGGACTGTGCCGGAGGGCCCGGGAAGTGGGGCAGAATCACAGAGGCTCAAAGCAGGCTGCAGAACGGGCTTCCAGACTGACGTCAGTGAAAAACACCACCCTGCCCTGGTGGGGCCAAACTCCTCAGCAGCAGTGTGCTCAGGCCCAGTGTCCCAGGGTAAGGCCTCAGTCCGGTGGACAGTAACTCTACACTGACTTGTGTTTTCTAAATAAGATGAGCCGCAGGGCCAGCAACACCCATTTCACACATTCAGCCCATCCCCTGCCAGGACCGTAGGAGCAACTCTGATTCTTTAAACCTTCTATGTCGCTTTCCCCAGAACCCGCCCTTCTGAGACACCCCGGTGCTCTGCGGCAGACAATGTCCCTTGCTATTGCAAGTAACACTCCTACGGGGATTGACTGTAAGTAGCCTTCAACTGGTGGCCATTGGTTCAAATCTTATTTTAGGAACCTTAGGTATTCCTATTGTCTTGCAGTTCACGGGGAGGGGATTATCCACAGATGAACTGGAATTTAAAAAGCCTCCCCTGGTACTAGAAGAGAAATCCCCTTAGGCACGGCAGGCCCCATGGTTGAGCAGTTCCGTCTGAAGAACCTCCACGCAGGGTATGCTCCAGGTGGGCGGGTGAGCGGGCTGCCACCACCCGCTGGCAGGGGCTGCTTCTCCATAAGTACTCTCAGCTCAACAGAGCACTGCTGGTGCCGGAGTGAGCTCCTTGAGAGCTGGAAACTGAGTTGTGTGTCACAGAAGGTGCAGAAGGTGTGACAAGACCCCTGTCCTCAAGGCCATGGAGGACTAAGCAGAGGCCAGTGGTTGGGGTCCCCAGTGTCTGCATGTGCAACAGAGGAGTGATCAGGGAGGCCCAGATTTTAGCCTGGGGGGACATGAAATCAACTCAGCTCTGCAGTAAATGATTAGAGAGGGAGAACAAGGAGGACCGAGGGGTTTCCTAACAGGCCGAGCTCCTGAGGGCTACCCTGTTGGTATCATATGCCCCCCCAACCGCAGCTGGTTTACCCAACCAGGCCCACGAGTGTTTGTCCATAGTTCATTCTAATAGCTTTTCCTCTGTTTTATGTTTTTAATCATTTGACTTTTATTTAGAAAGCTGAATTTTATAACCCATTTGATTAATATGACCAGCTGTTGGATTAATAATAGACCATATTTAAATTAGGAGGTTTTTAATAACAGTTGTGGTGGTGTGATTTCCTTTAGAACAGGGGCTGTTTTATCCTTTCTCAATCTTTATGTTGGAAATTCTAATCTTCAATTACAACAAATAAGAGAAGGTAAAGAGGAAAAACTCCCTTGTCTGTTCCTGCCTCCTACCTGCCTTCCTGTTCTCACCCCCTGCCTCTTACCTGTCTACCCATCTCTAACTCTTATCAAAGTTTTTTGCTTTTACATTTGGAATTTCTCACTTAGGAAATGGTGTGTTTTTCACCAATCCAATATTTTATTTTCAGTTTTCTTAAACTGCGCTGTCTTAAACTCTCCACTTTCAGAGTAGAACTAAGTCCTTTGCAAAGACTTTTAGTGGCCAAAGAATGAAACTGATGTAAGGAAGGACATGCGACAACTATCATGATTAGCTTTACCTGCCTATGATGAAAAATGCTGAGATGTAAACAGTATAGTAAGAATAGGAGGGTTCTTTTAAGGCTAAGATTCCATTTTAAAAACCAGGGAGTTAGGAGGTAAGATTACTAACATATTCTTTGGTAATCAGACAATAACCCAACCTATCTTAAGGCAGGACAAGCAGTCTTGATATGTCCCCACTGCTTGAGGGTCACCACTACCTTGGAGAAGAACGGGATCAATAAATCCCTTGTGTTAAGTTTGTCTTCCAGAATTATCTAGAGGACTGACTGTGGGTGAGGCCATCATGTCCTTCACTGGAGAGAGACATCAGGAGACCACAGGTCAAGCCTGAGCCCAACAACCCCCCCTCCTCCCTCTGGCCCTTCCTGAAAGCCTTGAAAGGCAGAATCCTAAGCTTCAAGGGCACCTCCTCTCTGAGGCTGCCTGCACTCTCTTTTCTTTAAGTGTGTACTTTTAAATAAAATTTTCTCACTGCTCAGCTTACTGCGTTTTGAATTTGTGCTCTTCCAGTGGTAAGTGTCTTTGTCTCTTTGCTATTTCATGCTATCTCCAAGTCTTCACTCTGTCTCCACTTTACTGCTGATACGCAGGAGGGGCTGCTGGGAGCTCTGATTTGGGCTTGCAAGTTCCCATCGCCTGGGTAACCCAGACGGAACTGTAGCTGTGTGATCTGCCCTTTAATAGTCTGCCCGAAAATCTCCTTTCTTTGAGAATGTCTCAGAACATGATCTCATTCCATTTTGTGCTCCTCAGCTCCCCCAAATCCTGGGGTGGTAGGCGCTACTCATCATTCTGTGCAGATCCAAGTAGACATAGGGTGCCAGGTGGCCCTGGCTTTAAGAGTTGGCAAGGGGATCTGCCCTATTCCGAGCAGGAGTTCAGTGAGCTCCCCTCCCTCCCTCTGCATTTTCTTGCTCTCTGCTGCCTGCAAGGCCACTGTCATTTGCTGGTGCTCTCACTCTAATGAATTCCCTCCTTACCTACACTCAGCCAACCTTTCATTCAGAGTCAAGAAGCCTCCCCCATCCAGGTTGAGATTTCACCTGGTGTGCAGGGAGAGACCCCCCCAGATGTAGCTGCCCAGCAACAAAATGATTCAAGTGGGTACTGTGTGGCCTCTTGTTGACCGGCCCATCATCAGCGGGGTATTCATCATTCAATTCTTTGCTCCTGGTGTAAAGAGAAAGCAGAGGAGAAAGACAGAGAGGACAGGAGACCCCTGAGCTAACCCCCTCCACCAGAAAGGGGACCTTTCCCTTCAGACCAGGTTGTTCACATAAAGGCCAAGTTACCTCAAAAGGATTCACTGTGTCTAAAAACTCTGAGGGCTCTAAATCATCCTCAGGTGAGAATTGTCTCCTAACCCTGTATCATCATGGGGCCCTGTCACAGGATAAGCCCCACGTGGTGCTCAGAGCATGGCTGCCCCCTTATTCAGGGACACCACAAGGATGGGCCCATAGTGAGAGGGTTGGGCTGACCACTAGGACTCTGGTCAACTCTGGTCTATGACCATTTTAAGTATGAACTCCAAATGTTGTTCACCTGAGGCTTTATTTTAGCCAATGCTGGAATTTGGGACTCTTCTGCAAGCCTGAGAACGGAGTCGGTTAGAAGACACACAGGTGTGCACCTGGCCTTTGAAGGTGGACAATGAAGGCAGAGGAACTTTACATGCCATGCCTCTTATTTTAAGAAAAGAATCCATAACTCATTGCCATGCCTTGTTTTATTTTTTTTTTCTGTTAATACACACAATTACCACATATTAGAGTTTAAAATAAGAAAGTACAGCCATGTGCGTGATGTACCTGTTCCACCCCATTTCTAGGTCTTGCAAGAAAGGCTCTAATAAGAAAACCCCACTTCTCTACCTGAGCTCTGTGCTTGCTTCTAAATGAGTATCAGGTTTTCTACATTGATATTATCAAACTTTGGCAGTCACAGGAGTGACAGCTCTACCCGAATCATCAGAGGAAGGGGGAAGTGTGGGTTTTCCTCCTCTGGCAGCTGGACTTAGGAAAGAAGACAGGCATGAAATTTGTGGGTAGATCTGCTTCAACAATGGCAAGAACTATACCAATGGTGTAATCCATTTCAACAGGGGATTTCTCTTTATCTTAATAACTAGTGAAATGGGTGGACTTCGAATTTCATTTCAGTTTGGAAACATGCCCAACATTTTGGAGATGTTTATTCCAAATTCAGCCAACAATATAAACCTCTCCAGGCTCCAAAATCTTTCTGGGAATTGCACCAAAGCAGATTTTTTGGTGAGGTTTCTAATACTTCCGGCTTCTGGATCAGCCTCCCTCCTAATCCTTTAGTAATTCAGCATCTAATCCGGACCAGAAGAAAGAGCATGGGCGATTCTGGAGAAGACAAATAATAAACATGTAAGAATTTATGTCTAAATTTCAGGTAAAGTTTCAAGGAAGTTCTAACCCTATACAAGTCATGCATCCCTTCCCAGCAAAATCAGTGCAGCTCTTTTAATAGTGTCTGTGTGCTTTAATCTCAAAGCACTAGGAAAAGCATAGGTCCCAACATGGCCAGGTTCTTCACAGTAAGGGGGTCATGAATAGGTACAATGCCAGCATTCGGGTTGCTATTTGCAAAGTGTTTCTTCGTCTCCTGCAGTCTTTTCCAGTTCTGGACATGAGCAATTCTATTGTGCCTTCCCCATTGTCCTGAGACGTTCACTTTTCCATGTGGAAAAGAATATTAAGGGATGTATCCCACGTGTCAGTCGCTTCCCATGACAGCCAAGTCTGCTTATTTGCCATATCTGTACTGAATTTTGAAGTGTTTTCCAGTCTTTGCCTACTTAACTATGTTCAAAGACTTGTGAATGTTGAAAGCTGAAAGGTCTGAGAGTAAAATGGAGCTGGAGTTTGTGTAACGGGAATTAGCAAGGGCACAAACATTGCGCAAGGCAGGCATGAATCACTGGTGACAGAAACGCATCCGAGAGGCTCGCTCGGGCTGGCCGTTCACGGGGCCCCATGGGGATCAGCAGGAGGGAAAAACTCTGGCGAGCTGCAGGTGGGAGCAGAGGGCAGGTGGCCCTGGGAGCCACCTGTCATCCTGAGTGGGTCAGAAGACCCAGCACCCAGGGGAACCTGAGCTCAGGGGCTGAGGAGGGTTATTCAAACCACAGGTGCTTCTGGGCCTCCAGGCCCATGTCCCCCTGCCCAGCATCACACTGCCTGGAGACCAGGATGCAAAGGCTCACCCTGGAGCAGCTGGTGCCCGTGGGGGTCACCTTGGGAGGACACCTGAGGGAAGACACATGTCAAGACCAAGAGAAGGATGCGCTTCGGTGTTCTGCAGACCGCTGACACTGGATCCAGCGACAATGACAATGATGCATGTGGGAAGCAGCTGAGAAACTTCTAGTCATTTTAGACTTGCAGAAACAAAAACATGGGCTTAGAAAAAAGCCTCTGACTCACTTGTTTTTAAGCAGGGGTGTCTGCACATTTGGAGAGTCTGGGATGATGTAAAAGGAGTTGTTGATTTTCATTTCTTCAGCCAGTCAGGAGACATTTCCCGAGGGCCCCTTCTACCTGCCTGTCCTCTTGCTGGGGCAGTACCAGGAAATCAAAATGAATGGTATGGTGATGCCTAAGTTCTTGAGAAACAGAGGGGAAACAAGTACATGCATCCCTGCGAGAAGGCAGGGCCTGAAACCAATGCCCTGTGAGTGTGCCACGCCCTCCGCCCTGTCTCAGGAGGGTGCCAGTGAAACAGGCGCAGGGTCTGGGTGGGGGTGACCCACTACTTAGTCTCCGAAACACAGAGGTTTTTCCCTGCTTTGTAATCACTGGTGAATTCTGTTTCTTTCCCCAAAACTACTATACAGTAGAAAAGATAATCTGACTTTTAGTCGCCCACATATAGAAGGTAGTAACTTGACTTATTTTCCTTAATTATCCTTTTTTATTGTGGGAAAATATACGTAACATAAAAGTTAGCCTTGTAATCCCTTGAAGCGTGTGACAGAGTGCACTCACCTTGCTGTGCGGCCTTGCTACCATCACCTCCGGAAGTCTTTCGTCCTACAAAACGGGGATTCCATCCCCACTGAGCCCTCCCTCCCATCCACCTTCCCCAGCCCCTGGGAACCCCTCTCCTGCTTGCTGTCTCTGTGAATCTGACCACTCAGGAGCCTCAGATGGGTGCAGTCAGATAGTATTTGTCCTCTGTGTCTGGCTTCTTTCAGTTAGTATAATGTTCTCAAGGCCCATTCATGCTGAAGTATGTCTAAGATTCTCATTCCTTTTTAAGGCTGAGTAATACCCCATTGAATGGATATACCAAGATTTTATCCACTCATCTGTCAGAAGATGCTTGGCTTGCTTCCACCTTTTGGCTATCATGAGTAATGCTGCTGTGAACATGAAAGTTTACACCCACAGTAAAAGCTTGTAGCTACCCCACATGCAGGTCCCCATCCCTTCTCAAGAGGACACTGACATCCTAATACTACTCTTTAACTTCCTCTAAGGTGTTATTGAAATTGCCTGCTTATGTACATATCCATAACTATTCAAAATATTTTCCATGTTTTAAAATCAGCACACAATCTATGTTGTCTAGTTTTGCAAAATAGTCAATAAGCATATTTCTTTTTTTTTAAATAAGAAACAAAGAAAGAAAATCAGGATTTTAGCAATATCTTTTTGAGAGCTGACGTATGATTTCTGCTAATTGTGCCAAGATTATTTTTGTTTTCTTTTTATTTCTCTTCAAGTACCTTACTTGGTACTGGAGACACATGAACTTAAAATTAATTACCAATCAGAGTTTTCAGAATATCATGTGTTTTGAGGTTAGAGCATTCCATATTGGGAACAGGCCCTTTATGAAGGATGGGCTTGGGGCAACAGGATGTGTGGACACCCTGCTTTGACTAATGCAATCCTACAGCAATCACAGATCCCAGGCTCGATTTTTAGGGCTTTATTTCTCACACATAAACCCCGTCTGGTGGCTGGGTGTCAGTGGGGCCGTTGTCCATCCAATCACCCAGGCCATCATCACCACGTGGCTTCCAAGATGACCCTGGACATGAACATCCAGCAGGCAGAGGGGGGAGTGAGCTGGAGGACTGGGGCTGGCCCTGGAGGGGCCTGTGCTGCCTCCATCCACATGTGGATGCTTAACCCCCAGCCTCAGATAACCACTAACCCTGGGGAGGTGGGGGTGCTGTAGTCTAGCCATGTGCCAGGAGGAAAGGGAACGGGGTTGGGGAGCAGCAAGGAGGTCTTGTCCACGTTTGTTCACCTGCCTGAATTCCGTCCTTCACCCCACCCCACCCCCTGCTCTAGGGAGGGGATGGGAGACAGGGCCCCTGCACGCAGGGACACAGCCAACTGAGGAAGAGCTGATACAGTTGGAAAGCTGATGGTCCTGCAGGGACACCTCATTCTCACAACATCCTAGAAGGTATGCATTTCTCCAGAACTGCCTCCCTGTGCTGTATGTCCAGGGCTTTCACTGGCTTCCTTGCCCTAACGGACTCCCTGGTTGTCACGTTCTGCATTATTTTCTTCATGTTCTCCATCTTCCTTTCCTTTCTTTAAGTCCCCTGGTTCTGTAAGGCCCATAGGCCATCCATGGACAAGGTGAGGGATGCAGCCTCTGTGACCTCTCCTTGCCCTCAAAGAACTGTGGTCTCCCCCAGCATCGCCCACCCACCCCACTGGCTGCCCAAGAGCCGCATAAGCCCTTGTCTGAAGCTCAGTGCAGAGGCCAAGCCTGCACAGTCCACGGGACCAGCCATGGACTGAGATGGCCTCAGGTGGCCCCTTGTAAAAAGCCCTTTGGAGCCCGAAAGATTCTGGTTCCCAGAAGTCTGTTGTGACATTCAACCTGCCTGGCTGCCAGCATAAACCACAGCAACACATGAGCGAGAAAATAAAAGTTTTCTGTTTTCTGTTAAAAAGTGCAAATACTATAGTATTGATTCAGAAGGGAAAGCTGCTGAGCAAAAATCAGAGTAAAGTGGAAGCAAACCATGGGGACAGCTTATAGGGTGGGATGCAAGCAAGGACTGTAATAAAAACAGATGTTGTTCTTCAGGAAGGAAAAAAGAAAGTTTGCATTTTTGGTCACAGCCGCGGCATGCTAACACTTGGACCAAAGATTTCAAAGTGAAAATGTGCCCTTGTGTCTGTTCTTGAGAACAGTGCAGAGATAGAGGGAGATCCAGTCGTGCCCAACAAACAGACCCATGTGGAGCCAGCCCAGCTGCAAGGGGAAGAAATTGCCACATGGAACTCTGGCTCATTGACGACCAGAGGACACATGGACTGAGAGCCATTGCGGGAGGAACTCTGATGCCAACTTCATTTTCACTCATGAAAATGTAGGTGAAAGCGCCCATCCTGCCTCTTTTTCTGGCACATTTAAACTCTTCCATGCTTATGTCAAGTCAGACAGGTGATTTTCTTCCCTTATGTTTGGAAGATTCTTTGCCTCTGCTCGGCTGTCGCTGCTGTACAGGGCACTCACAGAATTTCATCTGCACCTTGCGATGTGCTTGCATGGGCCTTCCCTCCCAGCCGTGCCAAGGTCCTTTGATACCCAGTGTAATTTGGAAAAGAAAGAATCCCAGGGGGCAGCCTTAGGAGTTGCCTCCGTTTCTAACCCCGCCTTCATGGAGAATCAGGTACAAACACTCCCACTTAGTTCACTGTTTCTCAAGTGACAGGATAGCACCTGAAATCTGAACTAGAATCTGTGGAACACTTAGGAGATGAATTTGAGAATCACCACTTGTCTGCCAGAGCCTTGGGCTGTCCTGACCAGGTGGTGAGCAGATTTAAGCGATTTCAGACGCTCTTGGTCAATGCCTAAATTTCCTGTCATATCTGCCACCCATCAGCCTATAGAATTTGCACTAGGGCATAACATCGTGACATAACAGTGACATAACAGTGAGCTGGAGGCTTTGCGGAGGGCCCTCTCCAGTCTGCACAAGGTGTTCCCTGTGTTCGCCCGCAGAGCCAGGCCTGGGTGTGGGTGGCTGCTTTCTAATAAACCAGGGCGAGCAAGCCAGGGAGAAATCAGGCCCTGTCTTGGTCTTTCCCTCCACTTTGAATCAGGAATGTCTGAAGAATATACATCTCCCCACTGTGAGAAGACCACCTGTCCCTCCCCATCTCTGCCCATTGGTGCCTGTCAGCACCCACTGCAGGGTTGTCCACTGTCCCTGTGGAAAGGAGACCTACCAACTTCCTGTATTACTGACCCATGACTTGAAAAGACCTCATGAAGTTCTAGACTCCCATACCCGGCCTACAACCTGGGCCTGAGTCAGAGACCCGGGAAAAGATTTCAGGGAGTGGTAATCACCCCCGGAGCTTCGGGAAGGGCCGTCAGCTTGACGCTGTATTCCCTGATCGAATAAAAACAACCACAGATATCATCATATAAATGTCCATGGAGATTATTGAAATAACATTCTACATTTGCCAAATCAAGTCTAGACTCTTCCAAATTATTCTGGAATTAAAACAGCAGCCATCTTGCACCTTGGTGCTCTTAGACAGGTGCTCTTAGACAATCTAAGATGTCCAAATAATCTAAGTCATCTAAATAATCTGATTGATAGGAAGAGGGGGACTGCAGAGGGCTGGGGGACCCGGAACAACCAGCCGGCCCCATGGGGGTAACTGGAGAGCCACGGGCACACTGCCCAACCTCAGCCACATGCTACGGGCCACTGTCCCATCTCCCTGACTGCCCATGGCCAGGAGGCGGCTGTAGCTGCTTTTGTGGCTGGAAAGTGAGGCTTAGGGATTGGGATTCAAACCCAGACCCAAGTCCCGGGTGGGAGCCAGACCCCAGGCTTTCCTGGGACCCGCCTCCATCAGTCTCACAGGTGGAGGGATGGGGACATTTCAGTGTCAGCTTAGCCATGCCTGTCGCTGTGACCTACCTGATTCTTCTCTAAAAATCAGGTCTCAGGAAAGAACACCAGGCCCATGTGCAATGAGGAAAAAGGTATAGGTGAGTGTCAGCGCAGAATCCGTGTGGCTGTGGCCGAGGGTCAGCCCTCCGAAGGCCTGACCCTGGCCTCCTTGGCGTCAGGAGCTCCCACTACATCAGCCTGCCGGCACACCCCCCAGGTCCCTTCCTCCCACCCCCAGGCTGGAGCCCTGGCACCCTGCAAAACTGCAGGGAGTAAGCCCGGATTATTTTAGCCACAGGCCCCAGAGTGGGGAAAAATGCATTTTGTAACAAACAAAATGAAACGTTTAAGATACTGGGACTCAGAGTTTTCATTCCTTTAGCTCTTGCAAATCCCAAGTTGTAACGTAAGCATGGCTTTCACACGGAAGTCCATTTGACTTAATAACCTTCTGTTTCAGCAGCTTTGCTGACACGATGTCCTGTTAATTCTCATTCCCAGCTCCTCTCCCTCTGCTCCCAAGTGAGGATGTCTGAACAATGCCAGGCTGCTGGGGGGTGGGGGTCACTTTTTACCTCTCCTAGAGAAAGAGGGACAATGAGCGTTCAAGAAGGCCTGGGGGCCGCCCTGGAGCTCACTGAGGGTTAACAAGCTGCGTCTCGCTCACCGCTCTTGTGGAAAGAAAGGGGCCCTGGCTTTCAATGGCATTTTGTAGGTATGGTTCACAAAGGCACAGGCATGGAAAAGATCTGACCCCTTGTGGGTCCACGGGCAGGTAGTCACGGCTACATCCGGCCGCGAGTGACCTTTGGGGAAGGGCTTGTTTGACCCAACTTTAGAAGTGACCACAATAACCCAACACAAAGGGGAATGTAAGTGGTAGAATAACACAGTATAAATAGACCTGCCCACCCTGTGCTCAAGGGGACTCCAGGGACCAGCCAATCCAGGAGAGAAGAATAGTACAAGCTAGAAGGGGAGCCACGAGATTAATCACACTGCGATGCAGATTTAACGCGCTAGGTGGAAAGATAAATGTGTAAAAAGCTGTGTCGAAACCCATGGTGTGGCCCACATGGCAATTCAGGGTCAGTAATTGAACTTCACTCTAATTATCCTGGGGAGATAATCTTAACTTATAGTCCAGAGTGAGTGAGTGAGCCCATAACTCATCACTCGATGGGCGGCACATCGCATTGTGTTACTGAAATATGATGGCTCCGTTTTTATCCTGTCATAATGACAACTGAGGCGCTTATTTTCTTTCTCTGTGCCTCTGGGGGATGATGAAATAGTAAGCAAACATTCTTTCTGGCCAAAGAGCAGCACTTTATCATGCTGGCTTCAGCGCAGGGCGGCCCAGGAACGTCAGCAGCCGTGCCCAGAGCGGAAGCTGCCGGTAGTCCAGAGGCTGGGAAGGCGGCGGCAGGCCACCAGCCACGGGGGGGCGCCTGTGTCTGCACCCCTGCCTTTCTGCAGACTCCAGGCCCTGCTTGGCTCAGAAGGTGGGCTCTGCTGCTGATTTTTTGGGATTCTCAAGCCTCTTCACTTTCCTCCTGTTGCAGGGTGGAATGGTCCGGAAGGAGTAGAGGCTCACACAAAACTTAAGTCTCATTTTATTGCTATGCTCGCCCATCAGGCTCCAGAACACAGCCTCCCCCACTTCAGCTTTGGAATCCTGAGCAGGTGAGGCTCACTTCCACCTTTTTCGTTTTGCTCCCCTTGCTGATATTTTATTTTTGTTTCTTCCTAGCTTGGCGCTTGCATCCTGTACATTCTTCCTAATACATTACAGACAAATGCAGGGGTACATGCCTCTGCTCTGCCCTGAACTATAAAAGAAAGGCCTGTAACCCAAAGGCCTGTTTGGGTTATTTGAAATGAGGCTGAAGAATGCATTCTAGTGAGTTTGAAAGACAGGTTCCATGTAGAAGAAGGTGTAAGGAGGGACATGGAAGGAGCCGGAAGGTCCCTGCAAGGCAGGAGGAAAATGCCAGGCTGGCTGCAGGACCCTGAGCACTGCCCCCCTAAGCATGAGGGTGTAAAAAAATTCAGCCTCAGGGAGAACGCCAGCCAGAGGGCTGACAGAAGCCAGCCTGTATGAGAAGGTGGGAGCACACCTGGGCTCCCCCCAAGCATCTCCTGGAAAGAAATTAATGGAATTTTGTTCTCAAGGAGATGGTGGTAAATAAAGGCATTCAGAAGCTCTTTGCCCTCCCTCTGGGGAAGTTTATCCACAAATCGATTGTTTGCTATTTTAATTGAGAGCAGAAAGCTGCACAGAATGCAAGGTCTCGGGGGAAGAGGGAGGTTCACCTAAAATCCTCTCCATTCTGTCCTCACCGTGCAGAGTTCCAGCGTGGCCTGTGAGGCCAGGAATGTCTGTGCTATTGTTAGCCAGGCTGAGGTCAGATGCCCTCCTGGGGGACCCTGTTCTCAGTGACACAGTAGCTTTCATTGTTTGGTCTTTAAAAGAGGCCCCAAGAAAGCCCTGGAAGTGAGGAAAATGTAGTTCCCACTGCTTTCCATGCCCAAGAGTCAGGCACCTGGTTTCTGCCTTCCTGGCCCCAGCCAGGGGATCAGCAAACTACATAGCTGGGGGTGCATTTCTAAGACAACCCATGGGACAGACTGAGCCCCACACTGTGCAGGTGTTCAGAGTCGCTGGAAAGTAGAGAGCACATGAGGGCTTACCAAAATCAGCTGGATATGTAAAGACATCCATCCAATTTCAGGGTCGCCGTAGAAGGAACCTCTCTGCTCTCAATGACTCTGACTCCTGGACTAGATAATCACAAGGACATTGTTCATGCATCACTGCAGGAGGCTTCCTAGTAGAGGAAAGCAAGGCTTCCCCGTCCATGTTTCTTTCTGAGTTTTATGGTCAGTCATCACCTTAACACAGGAATAAACTCACGGAGCAAAGCACCTGGGGGTGCTCACAATCACTCCTCAGAGATCTTGGCTTTGTTATGGAAAAAGGATTAAAATACTAGTAGTAACATGGACAAGCAGGTCAAAGCAGCCCAGAACACACAGAACAGCCCAACATCATTCCCGAAAGTCTGTAGACTCTGAGTCACTTTCCGTTTCCTAAATATCATTTTAAAGCATCCACGTTCTTTAGAGACACCCCAGTAAGCTGGGATGATGGAACATCACTTTAAAAAGACATTTGGTCTGTATTTACACGAAGGATCACAACAGCCCAGGAAAGCACTGCTGTCTGTTAAGTATTATATATTTTATTCCTCATAATTTATGTTTTAAAATTTTTCTTCCTGTGCATTTGCACTACATAATGGGAAGTCCCCATGACACTTATAAAGGAACAGCTATGATCTGCTAGCTAGATGGTATGCAATGTTCTATAAATTATAGTCTGAAATTTGCTCTAATGCTCAAGTATTTCTGTGACAGATTTTTCTCTAGGAAAAATCAGAAGGAAATGTGCAAAGGTGTAATCCATTATAACTGCATTACCGGTGTGACTAGAACATTGCTCACTAGCATGTTGCTTGGGGTAGCAAATGGGTGGGTATTTATTTGTTGGTTTATTCTGCTAAGCCTAGACCTTTTTATTTATATAGTCTCGAGTCAACAACTACAGGCACCTTAGTAGATACCAGGCAGTATTCTTCAGAGTGTGTTCAAGATGATAATGGTTACCTTAAATCACATCTCTGCCTCATATCATTGCTTCCCTTCGGGGATCCCTCTTTTAGCTGGGGCCACATCACCTGGGGTAAGGGGACTTCTCAGCTCCCTTGCAGCTAAATGTGACCATTTATGTGTAAGTCATCTAAGGGTAAGTGTTGTGTGACACCTCTGGGGGGATATCCTTCACAAGAGGTGGCATGTGCCCTTGACATCTCCTTACCTGTGCTTTCAGCTTGCCTCCTGAAATGTGACCTGTGGACTAGAATGTCTCCTGGGAAACCGAGTGGGCCTGCACCCAGGGGACTGAGGACTAGAACAGCTGAGTCCCCGATGGCTCTATGGGTCACTGCCGTCCAAACTTTGATGTAGGACAGGGGTGGGTGAACTCCGTAAAGAGCCAGAGAGCAGGTATTTTGGGTTTGTAGACCATGAAGTCTCTGCCATAACTGTTCTACTGCTGTGCATAAAAGCAGCCATGAACAGTTAATCAGGCGATGGGGGCAGCCATAGTCCAATAATACTTTATTTACAAAAACATTACCTCACAGGCAGGAGTTTGCACATACGCTCTGTAAGAGACAAATCTCTTCACTTAGCATGATGCCCTCTAGGGTCATCCATGCTGTCCCAAGTAGCAGAGTCTTTTTCTCTTTTAAGGCTGATAATATGCCATTGTGTGTATGTTTCCTCCTTTCTTTATCCGTTCTTCTTCAAATAGGCACTTCAGTTGTTCCGGGTCTCGGCTATTGTTGAATAAGGCCGCGATAAGGGGGGCAGAGGTATTTTTCATGGTCCTGATTTCATTGTCTTTGGATATAGACTCAGAAGCAGAGTAGGCCAGACACAGACAGGAAAGTGCTGCATGACCTCACATCTGTGTGGAATCTGAAAAAGTTGAATTCAGAGAACCGGAAAGCAGAACGACAGTCACCAACGAGCTGGGGGCGGAGCGGGGTAAACGGGGAGCTGCTGGCCGCCAGGCGCAGAGCGCCAGTTATGTAAGGTGAGTCCTTCCTCGAGGTCCATATGCAGCACGGTAACTACAGCTGGCAATACCGTATTGTGTAGCTGAAATTTGCTAAGTGAGTCATCGCAAGTGTTCACACCACCCTTGAAAATAAAAACTATACGAGGAGATGGAAATGTCAATTAGCTTGACTGGGGTAATCATTTCATGTAAACATGCATCAAATATCTTGGTGTTCACCTTCCATTTATATAATCCTTACTGCTCCAGGCTCATCTTAGGGCTCCGTGAGGCGCAGTTAACCCTACCCCCTCCCGACACGAGCCCCGGGCCGCGGATATGTATGTGCAAACTCTCCCTTGGCCTTTTCTCCTTACTCTTCTCGAGTGTGTCTGTCTTTCTCCAGCGAGTCCTTTCCCTCTTTCTCTCCCTCCTCCCCATTCCTTTTCATCCCCTCCAAAGTATTCCTCTCTTTCCTCACAATCCCTATACATAATCAGTAGTAGTCTTGGGCGTCCCTTGATTGCAGGAGTCTGGAAAGAATGTGGAAAGGAAATTCACCTCTTGCAGTGAGTCTCCTGAACTTGCCGCTCTCACCCATGCATAGCCGTTTTTCTTGAGCACCGTGTTTCCCAAAGTCTGCGTTGCTATTCAGCAGATAAGAATTCAGATGAAGAGCAAAATCCCCTTACATGAAGAAAATGGGCACCGAGATCTCTAAGCATGCGCTGCTCCTGACCTGGACCTGGCTTCATGACAGAATAATGGAGCCATCCTTAGCTCCTGGCCATACCGAATAGAAGTGCAAAATACATGAAATAAGTCCCTGGCCTCCTTCTCCTTCTCTGAGAAGAATGTCTCCCTGTGCTCCAATGCTTTCATCTGCTCTAAAATGGATAATTTTATTCTCTTGCTTCTCCCACAAAATGGGTGCATAGAGGCAGGGTTGGCCGCGATCCTTTTAGTGTCATGTTGTGCTTCTGATTTTTTTGATAAAGTTTGTTTGAGCAAGAAATACAGGAATGTGTATACCCGAACACTTAACATTTGTTGATAATAGTAAACATTTGTTAAATCTGTTCCCAATTCTTCTACAAACAAAATTTACCAACGCTCGTGTCTATAAATATCCAAGAGAAAATCACGTGTTTATGAGCAGGGTCATGAGCAGAGGGCCTGAGCGGAGGCTCTGTGAGGACAAGGCTGGGTCTCTGCGGCTCTGTGTTTACAGCTTCAGGCCCCATGGGGGCTGCTGACAGATCCTGGTTCAGTGAATGAATACGAGAATTAAGGAAATAATTCAACCAATTTGCTGACCTTCTCATCCATTAGGAAAGACTGAAAGGAAACATTCGGATGAATTTGATTGATGAGGTTTCATTTAGAGTTGACCTAGTGATGTCTAAATGTCTAACTAATAAGCTGTTTTCAAACACAAATAGGATCAGACATTTGCTTGCCCTAATTTAACTTGGCACAATTGCCACTAGATTCAGGAAACTCTAGCAGGTGAAAAAAGAAGCTGCTTCATTATAAATTCATAAAGTGGAAGGTCTTCTACGATCACACTGACAAATTAACTCATGTCATTTAATTCTTACTCAGAACTATTCCTCATTACCCTTTATTCAGACCAGATATTAAAAGAAAATAATTATTCTAAAAAGTGTTATGATTATTTCAGAACCACAGTAAACTAAGATATGATGATAGTTCAGTGGAGAAAATATAGCTGGAAATTTGAAACTTAGCAATGATAGTTTTCCACTGAACTCAATTCTATTAACACATAACAATGTGTTATATGTTAATTACATGCTCCATTAAGCTTGTCTCAAAGGTAAGACTCTCAGATCCTATGAATATCTCAAAATCAGGAAAGCAAAATAAAAATAAAAAGTGAAGAATCAGTGAAAAACCTTTATGTTGTTTACAAGATCCACACAGCTTTTACGTCTGGACCACACACCCAGTACAAGCACTCCTGGAGAGTGACAGGTCTCCAGAGGAGATGTAGCTGTGGTCCACATGTGTTCTATGGAGTAGGGCAGAGGACACCTGAAGATGGGTTTCAAGAAGAAATGCTTAGAGTCAACGGAGTCACCGATGAAGTTCCAGGCTGATGTGACAAGCGCATGTGGGTTTGTCGGGGCTCTCCAAGGTGACTCTAGGTAACAGCAAAGGTCAACAGAGTCACCGATGAAGTTCCAGGCTGATGTGACGAGCCCATGTGGGTTTGTCGGGGCTCTCCAAGGTGACTCTAGGTAACAGAAAAGGTTCCCCGGGGGAGTTGGAATGTGAGTCAAGTGTTAAAGGATGTGAGTGACTTAGACACAGACACAGAGCTGAGGAGGAGAAGAAATGCAGACTCCCAACATTTCTGCCTGTCATCTTAGGTTAGCTTCCCCAGCAGAATGAGAGGCAAGTTTGGGAGGTGGTCCCAGATGAGCCAGCTGGGACGTGTGGAAGGGAAGAAAAGGAAGAGGGTGCTACACAGGGTGCACAGGGACCCCTGGAGTGCAGTCCCACTGGGGAGCCTGGGGAAGACAGGTTCCAGAGGGCTCCCTGGGGACCCTCCCTCCCTCCCATCATGGATGAGGGCTGCCCCTGGTTCCTGGCACTAA
Source organism: Phataginus tricuspis (assembly GCA_029783875.1). Lineage (NCBI taxonomy): Eukaryota > Metazoa > Chordata > Mammalia > Pholidota > Manidae > Phataginus > Phataginus tricuspis. The sequence continues at coordinate 89,414,192 of JAQQAC010009165.1, read as the reverse complement.
AGCATGCTCAGCTTCCCAGGGACCTACAGAGAAAGCCCTCAGGCAGACAGCTCCTGAGGGAGGGAGACACTTCATTTAGACGGCCAGGAGGTACCGTGGGCTAAAGGCACGCAGGGCACCCAGGGGCTTTGCTATAGTTATGAACAGAAACAAAATTCAATTCTTTAGGAAGATTTCCATTTTGAAATAATACAGGAAAATGACTTCTAAAGAGTAAGGGTTTTTTTTTAAATTGTTGATTTTAAATGAAGACACCGTGATCCTGGGGACCACCCCCTTAGTCTTCATGGACTGCCTGAAGTGCGGATCCCAGAGGAGAAAAGGTATGTACCAGAAACGTAACTGAAAAAAATCAACAGAATCTAGAGCAAGTCTACAGACTCAAAACTCTTTACATTGTAGTGAGCATACAATATAAAATATGCTAGTTATGGAAAATCTCCTGGAAAAATGATTCATTGTCAGGAGAATACAATCAATAGCTTACCCAGAGAAGACAGAGCTGTTGGGATTAGCAGACAGAGAAGCTGAAAGCTATTACTCTTACATTCAGGCATTCCCAGGGAAAAGGTGGACAGAATGGCTAAGCGGAGGGGGGATCTTAGCAGAGAAATGTAAACGATTCTGGCAAGGAATAGAATGCTTTATGGGGACCTTGAAATCACCACTTAGCAAGGGTTAATCATTCATCCATCCAACAGACATTGACCTGGAGCCCTCTTCTGGACTGGGGCTCATAGAACTACTGGGTAATTCGCATTCTGGTGGGAAGACATCTAATATATAATTATGCGAATATAAAGTATAATGTCAGGCAAGGTTGCATGTGCTGTAGGAAAAATAAACAGGGTGTAGAGATAGAGAATTTCAAGGGATGCTATTTCAGAGAGCAATTTCCTGGAGGCAGAAAAAGCCCTCATTGCCAAAGACCAGTGGATGGGCATGGAGGCCTGGTGATGGGGAAAAAGAGTCCCGGCCAGAGTCGGGGACAGAAGGCCAGGCTGCTGAACCTGCACTGGGATGCTGGGGTGCGGTTTGCAGGCAGTGGGGCAGACGGGTCCCCTTCCCTGTGCATCACAGCGTGTCATCCCTCCCTCTGAGGAAGAATGCCTCCTCATTGCCAAGGTAAAGCCAAGGTAACCTGCCCCTGAGCCCCTGACTCTGAACTTCCCTGGTATGAGGAGGACCTGGAGCGACATAGATGCAGGGTCTGCCTGGGGGGCTTGTCGCTCCTGTCCCCTGTCCCCATTTAAAGCAGGAATCCTCTGCTTAGTTAGTATTTCTGGGCACTGATGGCTCAAAGTCAGTAACAGTGATGAAGGACAGAAGGAAATGTGTGCAAATGCCTTACTGCCCTTCAGCACACAGAGAGCCGAATTCTATTACCCAAGTACAGGTTTATTCGTTTACAAGAAATAGGGTCAGGGTCATTAACTTCTGTGTTAGTTTTAAAAGGTTTTCTCGTAAAAAACAGATGTAGGTCTTTGAAAGGAAATTTCATGCTTATATTAAAAAGATGTGTTTAATTTCAAACATTTTGGAGTAAAGATGGGTTCTGTTAAGAGCGAAAGCATCCCCTCATTCTGAGAAGACTGACCTTTGCTCCCGTCCCTGTGCCTGGCCCCTCTCCACTGAGGGCACCACCAACACATGAACGCACACACGTGCCACCTGGTGCTGCGGTCGCTGAAACCTGCAGGAGGTAAGACCCGCTCCAGGAGGGGAAGAGTCCCTTCCGGGTCAGGTCAAATGTGCGTATGGGGGCCTTGGACCCTGGGAGCCAGAAAGTGAAAGAGTAAACAGAGGAAGAGGGGAGAGGTTGTATACGTGGAGCAGAGGCACATGCACATCACACACACACATGTGCACACACACGTGAGCACATGTAAGCATATGCACATGAGTGCACAACAGCAAACTCAAACCACATGCACACACATGTGCACACATATACACAAGCATGCGTGTGTGCATATGCACACATGTTTGTGTACACACATGCCCATGCTCGCACGCACATACATGCAAGCATGCATGCACGTGCATATGCATACACACGCCCATGCTCACACACATGTGCACATACACGTAAAACCATGCATATGCATATGCACACGTGTTTGTGTACATACATGCCCATGCTCACACACATGTGCACATATGTATATATATGCACACCTCTGAGTAGTGAGGTCGAGGGATAAAGAGAACACTCCCTGAGGATCACTGACACCTCTTCTCACCTTTCCTCATCCATCTCCTCATGGAAGGAAGCCTATGGCCAAAGCTTCCCTCAGAGTCAAGAATTGTCTGTCCAGTAAAAGGAAGGTGAGTTTTATTTGGAAAGGTGGGAGGAGGCTTTCCTTTCCTTCCCCCAACCCCAGCATCATCTTGGGGGCTCTGGTGAGAAAACACTGAACTTTTTCCTCCACAGAGAAAAGCAGGAGGTGGCCCTGTGGGACAGGATAGAAAGATTTTATGTGAGTATCTTAATAATGTGGTATCACAGAAATGCACATGCATAGTTATCTCAAAATCTGCGTGTCAGCCCCAGGAGTCCTCCCATGGAGCACATTTATGGCTCCCTCGTTTTCATCCCATGCCTTCTCTATAGCAGGGCCTGTGCCACATTGCAGGGAGCTCTGCAAATGGCATCAAAGGTCCCTAACCACTTGACCATTCTCGGTGAACATCCCAGGGACAAGAGGTGCAAAATAGGAGAACAACCATTGTGCAGGAGGAGGTGAGTCTTGCCACAGAACTCTAACACCTGGAAAATATTGGCTTGGAAGAGGCTGACTTACTCAAAGAAGTCTTTCAGCTGTACTGGATGGACCAGGATGTTTTTTTTTTTTTAACAATTTATTTTATTTTAGTATCATTAACCTACAATTACATGAGCAATGTTGTGATGATTAAACTATCCCCTTCATCAGGTCCCCCCCACCGACCCTATTACAGTCACTGTCCATCAGTGTAGTGAGATGAGAATCACTACTTGTCTTCTCTGAGCTGTACAGTCCCCCCCT
>JAQQAC010009165.1:89391089-89411063 GCA_029783875.1 Phataginus tricuspis | reverse complement strand
CTGCTGTTTTGTTCCTTCATTTTTTTTTTTTCTTTGTTCTTATACCAGAATGTTTTGAATTCACTCCTGGGGCAGTTTATTCCCAAAGCTCAGCCCAGAGGGATCCCATCCATGGACAAGTCCTATGTGTCCAAATCCACCAAGTTAAAACCTTCTAGTGAACCTTGCGAGGCAGCTGCTATGCCTGAGTGTGGAGCATTTGGGAATGACACACAGGTCTGGAGCCCTAAAGACGAACCAAATAGAAATCCTAGCAGACTGGGTATTGCATAACTGACTTTGTTTCCTGGATGTACAACCAGATGGTCCCTGTACCCTCTCTGACTCCGTGTAGCTGTAAAATTGGGACTGAGAACTCTATGTGTCCAGGGTTCTTGCCAGCAACATCTGGTGGTGTTCTATTTGCTCAAACCTAGAACAATTTGCCACAGTTCTTGACTACCTACAGTTTCTTAACACAAGAGAAGGCCCCCGAAACTGTGTTTTCTCCAGTCATCTCAGAGGATTCCTTGAAGCAAGCAGCTCTCAACTCTGGACCCCCAAGGAAGTAGTACATACTCCAGATATGGAGACATACTTTTTGTCCTTTTTCAGAGATCCTCCAAATACATCTCTCCCCAGATCTTTAAATTGCTGTAAAATATAACTGGGGGCCAATATTTCATAGTTTGTCCCAATCCTGTGTTGATTAACATAAAAACATGACTTTTGCCAGGGCTTGGAGAAATATAAAAGTGAAGTGGCATCCCGTCCATGATCCAGAAAATGTTTTTGTTCCCGTGTAAGAATAAAGTTGTTAATTTAAATATGTTTCTGTTGACAATCATAAAATTCTCCTGATTTTCATTCTATATAGATCTTTTATAACTTTTAATGATTGCTTTTTCTATTCCAAATGTTCATTGATGTGAAAATTCTAGTTTGTCAGGAGTGACACCAACCTCTGCTGATAAATTTCCTGAACCATCAAGAGTTTATGTTTAAACATTGCAAAATGCAAACAGATCATTGTAGGTTTTTTAAATGGCAAGTTATTTTTGGAGGTATGTTTTGTTTCACACATCTAAATGAATATGATGATTAGAGAAAATTACATGGATCAGGAAAAATAATAACAGGAAAACCCAGCTAATGGAAGTTTGGCAAACCTATGGACAGAGAAAGTATTAGGTGAAGCAGAACAGAAGCAGTGAAATTTATCACATCTCTGTCACCAAGTTATTCTAGCCTACTTATGATAGGAAATATACTAATAACAGGTTGAAGTAAAATGATACACTATGTTACATTTTGGAACTACTGCTGCCAGAGTCCAAGTCAGCCATGACTGGCTGGCTGTGTATCTGCTGGCAGGGATCGAATGCTAGTGTGTTACCTCATGCCGTGTCCTTCATGACGTCAAATTACTGCAGGTGCGTCCCAGACAGCGGCCACGTTCTGTAAATGGAGCAGCTTTTCTCTTCCATATGCACATGAGCTGAATCCGTTTTACTTTGTGGGAAAGCAGCTCCGTTTGCCTCTGCCGACTGGTATGTATAAAAGCCTAATATCAAGAAACACATTTGCTTTTTAATAAATGTGATCATAGCTTCTGAAACACTTGATTTAGGGGGAGCCTGTGTCACCTCGGCTGCCTGCCGCTCTCCTGTTGCCCTTAGAAACCCGACAGGTCATGACATTTACACTGGGCCAGAATAACGGTGCCACTCTGTTCCAGATCCCTGAAAACACCCCATTTGTCTCATTTAAATAAGAAATACGATTGGTGGAAATTGCGGGCTGTGACCCCAATATGCCAAGGAAATAACAAACTCCACAGTGAATAATAAGTCGACACTGGCAGGTGTCAGGGCCGACCTGCTGCAGATGGCCAGTCTTCTACCTGCTTCTCTAACCTGTGCAAGGCAGACTTGATAAAAGTCCAGGTGGTAAAGACACAAGAGAAATAACATGTTTTGCTAAACATTCTCTGATAAGAGACTCTGCTCCTCGGTGGTGGGTGGTGGTAGTGGCAGTGCCCCTCTGACTGGTTGCTCTACGTGGCCCCCCGAATGGCAGTCCTCTTGACATGCAGAGGGGCTGTATATCATCCTGAGGTCACCTGCACTCAGAGACACAAACTCCAAAGCAGTCACACCACACTGACCTATGTGGACGGCACCCCTCGCCCTGACCAAAGGCTCCTGATTGGAGCTGAGACCCCAGGGATGGGCTGACCTCCTTTGTGCACCTACTTGCGGCTGGGAGGCCATTGCCAGGATATCGACATCTGCAGTGAACCCACAGAGGCGGGGACAGGCCAGGACAGCTCCCTGCCCCATTACCTGGAGGGAATCTGAAGTGCGCTTGGACGGCCAGTGGTAGGTGAGTGGAAATATCTGATGAGAAAGAAAAAGTTAAAACATAAAAAGAGCCTTTGGTCTCGGGTAGAAGCTTTGTCATGTCTGCTTCGGTGAGGAGAATCTTCACCAGGAATCTGAGATGTGCCTGGCAGGAGAGTCCATGACCCCACGGGGCCCTGGCCTGAGCGACCAGTGGGGCATCAGCTAGATCAGGAGGACAGCTGTGCAGTGAGGCTATAGCCCTTGCACCTCATTTTCCCCTTCAGGTAACTGGTTCTTTGTAGCCCTTGATCAATCATTGCATCTATAACCAGTCATCCTTAGTAAGAATTAACTTATGTGGTTGGTGATTTCTGACTACACCAGGGTTAAATCACTTTGGTGTTATTGGTGATCATATGATCTACGACACTAAGGGTGGTTCAACATATCCCCCCAACCTGCTTTATGAATATTGTAGAATTTATGAAATGTTGTTCTGCCCCAAACTGTGAGACCATAGAACAAAGAATGCTGTATAAGGATAGCTAATTACCATTCAGTCTCCCGGCATGGTTACTCTTACATCTTGATTAAATAGCCTGCGTCAGAACAGCTGCACGCTGACCCGTCTGCCGGAGCCCGATTACCCAAGGGTGGCAGCGGGCACTTCCTCATGGGGCTCAGGGGCATTGCCTGGCTTGGACAAGCCTCTCAGTTTGGCAAAGTCTCAGGTGAGTCACCTAGATATGGAGTGCTTCGAGGGTTCCCTGTAGCACGTGTAATGCAGCACACATGAAGATTCCTGGACTGACCTAAGATAACGGTGGCGAGTGCTCAGTCCATGGCAGCTCTGGTTGTGAGACATGGTTCTAGATGTGGCTATCTTACATCTGACCATGATCCAGGGCACAGGGGCACCTGGGGGCTACCACGGGCACCAGACGCTCACATCTGTTAAAACATCATGTCCCAGCCTCACCGGACTGTGCATATGATTCTGAAAGGCTTATCCCTCCTACATAGTCGACACTGGCTCAGGGTAGCGAGAGAATGAATGAGCATGGGCATGACATTCTCCCACGGGTTTGAATTTGTCTCTGGGAGACACTCCTTTGCAACTTTTTGCAACTGAGATATGTCCTCTCTCACTGTAACACCTTCTGAGCTTCATTTTGTTTCAGATTTTAGAAAATTATTGCTACTGTTTTGGCTAATAGCCTCAGTTTCTTGAACTTTTTTCATCACATAACATGATAGGAGTGAACAGTGGACAATACTAGTGTCACAACGTATTGGTTCTGTGGCACATCAGAAGCTTCTCACTCAGGAAACGACTCAGAAGAGAAAAAAGGAAGACATTAGGATTAATCTAACTGTTGTTCTCTGCCAGTCCATTTTAATTCTGGAAAACTTTCTGGCAATATCCCTGAAAAAGTTTACATACATCCTAACCACTGGTCTGCCAGTAACCTGACCTGATAGACAATGGCCAAGATATTACACGTCAGGTATCAGGGTTAATTATGGGAAACCTGACAAAACCCCAGACTGGAGAGGAGTGGGAGACCGTCTTCTGTGACACTGGAATGGCTCAAAAGCATCCACTCTGTCAATCGAAGAAGCTGTGAATGGCCTAGAATTCATTTACCATTAGTAGCTCCCCATGGTAAGCGGCAGTGCTGTTTTCAAATATAAATACCCCTGGCCTTTCAAAAACCTTGTAGGTTTTTCTTTCTTCTTAATGTATGGAAACACCAGTGTCTGCTGGTACAACAGTTCTATCAACTGGTGTGTTAAACATCGAGATCCTGGTGAAATAAGGAAGCCTTGTTAGGATATGGGTTTCATTTATGACCTTATGACAGGGTATCAGCATACACCAGGTGTGTCCTGCTGGCTGCTGTCAGGGCTGTGCCTTAATGTCCCGTCATGTGCAGAGATGACACGTATGAACTAGTCACTCTGCCACTATTTTTATTTCTAAAAACAGCTCTGCCTTGTGCAGCCTAGCAGTGAGATTTCTCAGGATGGCTCTGCAAAGTAAATGGCTACTTTTTGTGTAAAACTGCCCATCAGCTGGGCACCCACTGACACAATCTCACTAACCAGAGCTTTCTAGAAATCTGCCTGCCTTAGCTTTCTTTTAGTAAATACAGGGGAAAACCTTGAAATTATGCCTATTTTTTAAAGCAGTTTAAAATTTACAAGTGAGATGTCAAATCACCCTCCAGTGCCATACTTTCTTATGCCCAACATATATCCCTATGACTGTTTATTTAATTTCAGGAGTGTACTCCTCCTGTCTGATAAGCAATCACTTCAATAATTAGCTTCACAAGTGGCCTCTGAGGTCTTCGGGAGAATGATGTAGTGGGCTTTAACTAGCCATTGTGTGTAAGAGGTAAGCAAGGGGGTGAATCCAGAGAAAATCCAAGAGGGCTTTGAAAGCTCTGTGTGTCAATGTAATCAAAATATGAACACATCTTCAAGTGAGGGAGTCTAAGGAGTGAAAACTCATTTTAAAACCATACCAGCCCAAATGTTCTGCACCTTCGCAACTCGTGTGCTCTGGGTCAAGCTGGTGATAGAGAATTCACTCCTCAGACTTCTAAAGGGATGCTAGACATGAGACCAGGAGAAGGCGTCATTTTGTTTCATGGTGGCTGACAGGGTATCAGGACCATGACATGCGTGTCTCCATCTCTAGGCTTTGTGGAGATTCAGCACCTCAGGGCCTCGGAGAGGCAGAGGCCACCCTACACAGCTCGTCACCAGGCCACCTCCCCGTGCTGTCTCTCCTTTTACTGCCGTGCAACATCTTTGCCACTGTTCATTGGAAACGCATCTACGACCCTTGAAGGATATAAAAATTTCAAGTGAAGACATCTTGGATACCACCATTTAATTCATTTGCATTTTATGAACCACTGACCCTGACTGGTCCCCTTCCTTGAGGAGGGATGAATGTGGCTTACAAGATAAGGGGAGGAGTGCAGACTCCCAGTGATGAAACTCCACACGCACAACTTTATGGAAGATGCTTCTCAGAGTGAATGGCAGAGATGCTCAGCCTTACTGCCCCAATCCATTGTTTGAACCCAACCGAGAGCACTCTAGAACCCATATTTTAGAGAGGGGGTTGGTTTATCCAGGAGCAAATGAGATATTGTTCAACTCCTTCATCTCAGAAAGTTTGTAACACTTTCACACCTGAGCTACACCTCCCTTTGGCAAACAAAGCCATTGCCTGTGACCATGCAGTGTATTCTCCTCCCGGGAGACTAGGGAGTCGTGGAGAAGTCATGGTCTAGCTCTGGTGGTACGTCCCCTGCCCCTAGCTCCTTGAGACCTTGTCATTCACGTCAGTCCAGTGGCCTTTCCTTGGGTCAGGCCTCTGCATTAGGGAGGTCCAAGCTGTCCCCTCCAAACAAATACCATCATAGGAAATAAAAACAGTTACTTCATTTCATAGAAAGCTTTTACACTTGTGGCTGGGGAATGTGTTTTATTAGCTTATTACCCACCTGTCACTTCAGACTGCGTGACACACTCCGCTGGACAGAGCAATTAAACTGGAAATTCTCTGAGGATCACTTTAAGAAATGAGTGTTCACATGTGGAGAAGCAAAGAGGATATAAATAAATGGTACCCGTATATGGCCGTGGCCCTGGTTTTTAATGCATAGATGTGTGCAGGTCTGTACACGTGCACAAATTTTAAAATGAAATGACTTCAGGCTCATCCTGAGATCAATATGTACATTTCATTGTTAACTACTGAGGCAAATATAATATGGGATTTTATGGCTTATACTTTGGGGATGATTTATTTGTCTTTTTATAAGGACCATGGCAATCATGTATTTCATCCCAGTGCTCCGTTAATGTTAGCGTGTTTCAGATCCGAGATGTGAGCTGGCCCTGCCTCAGGGAGCATTTCTTGCTGGCCAGCATATGAGCCTGTGCCTTCGCGGGACGGGGCTGAGGGGTCACGCCCACGAGGCCCATTTAAACTCTCTCAAGGACTAGAACATACTTGAGATGTCAAGGATTTCTCTGCAATTTCACGATTCTTTAAACTAGAATTTTCAGTGAAGGTAAAAGAATATAGATTTGCCATGTGCTATAATTGGGTCCAGCTTTCAGTCCATTACTTCTTCAGAGTAATGAATAGCCTGTGTCCTTCCCGGTGAAATTAAAGACAAGATCCAGACCTCCTAAAACATTAGTCCCTCCTCCTAAGGGAGCTGAAGCTCACCTTTCTCCTCCAGGCTATTATTCCAGAAAGGAGTGTTGATCACACATGTTTGATACAAATTGATACACTCAACCTCAGGGACATTTCTGGTAATGGTTGCATATCTAGGGAGACACCCTTCTCTCATGAATTAAATGTATTTTTTAGCACAAAGAGTATTACTGCTATGGAAAATGCCCAATGAAAGTAATTTTGTGTCTTTTCATGTAAATTTCTTACTCAGATCACCTCAATAAATCAATAATCATTTTTTCAAGATCTTATTTGTTCCTTTTGGAATGTTATATATTTTCCATAACTGAAATTTATTTCTCTTTTTATGTATTTCAAAGGTATTTTATTTTGTAGGACCAAAAAATATTCAAAATAATTACCCCACAGTTATATTTTCTCAGTCTTATTTTACAAATAAATCTCATTTTTATCTATTCTTTTCCACAGCTATCATAACTTTGAGAGAAATTCTTTTTCTAATATTATGATTAGCAACGGGAGAAGTAGTTGAAAAGTCGGTGGGCCACCTTTTCTGAGAATTTCTGTGTAATATATGCACATACGTCTATGAACTGAGTTTAGTGAATGAAGTCCTCAGTGAGAACACAGCGGACACTTTTTATGGCTTCTTAGCTTTCTTCTCTGTTTTATTTAATCTATCGCTTTTGGCCTGAGAGGGCGGCAGAGAGGGAGATGGGAGGACTAGGGGAACAGAAACTATTAAAGAAGTTGTCAGCTTGAATAGCTTTGTTTTCTGAAAGTCAGAAAGGAGTCAAAAGAAAGCACACGTGTATTTTGCTCACATTCAGAGTCACCCGAATTGCTTAGAAAACCCATGACATGCGCCCTGAAAGCCCCACCGGATACTGGGATAAATGGTCTGATGGATAAACTCAGGTGGTAATGGTCAGGGGCAGCTCCCCAGACGCCGCGTCCTGTCCATCTGTCCCCACGGGGGAGCCCGCGCCCTGCGTCACGTCCATCCCCCACCTGGGGACTCTGCGCCCCATGTCCTGTCCGTCCCCCCCACCACCCGGGGACCCCACACCCCACGTCACATTCCCCTCACCCGGGGACTCCACATGCCACGTCATGGCCGTCCTCCACCTGGGAACACCTTGCCCCGTGTCCCGTCCATCCCACCACCCACCTGGGGACCCCGCGTCCCATGTCACATCCATCCTCCACCTGGGGACCCCATGCCCACTGTCCCATCCATTCCACTCCCCACCCTCCAGGGACCCCACATTAGGCATCCCGTACCCCACACCCGGGGGCCCCACGCCCCGTGTCGGGAACCCGGGCACCCAGGCACTGCCCCTGCCACCCCTGCCCCCGGCCACGAGGATGCCCAGAACCCCCACGCATGCCCCTGGCACTGAAGGCAAATGGGCCGTGGGGTGCCTGCCCGGTTAGGAAATCCCTTGGGCAGCTGCGGGGAGCCCCTGAAAGGTGGCACGACACTCTCCCTTTCCTCTTCTGATGCTTTTTCTCCCTCCTCCTCCTCCTTCCCTTACTCTCTTTTCTTCTTCTTGTTCACTTTCTTCTAATTCCCAAACAGGTTGGAAAAAAGCGTCATAAGGTAGAAGGAATAATGTCAACAAAATACCCTTCCTTCCTCCCGGCATGGGCTGCGGGCTTGAAGGGCGCCCTCTGCCCGGGTTGCACTCCTCCCCAGTGGCTCCCAGGCCACCTGACGCAGCTCTGGGTGGGTGGTGAGCACAGCGCTGGCACTTCAGGGCTCATGGCGAGCGAGGTCCGCCTGTCAGCCCCATCAGGGTATCCACAGTTCCGGAAATAAGCACACAAAACTGATACCTCCAGCCATGGGCAATGTGATAGTAAGGAGTTTCTAGAATCCCACAAGTGATCGTCTGTTACAATGATGAAGAGGAAGGGGTGAACTATCGTTAGGATTTACTCAGTCCTTGTAAGTAAAAAGGAACAGTCCAGCTGGAATGTCACGGATTTTATTTAATAGCAGTTAGGCTGCTAGACCTTAGCTCTGATTGGATCGGTATCTATCTCATTTCTGTAATATTTTCCCAGGATTTCAGGGAGCGAGACGACTGAGGATGTCAGGGTTTTGTCAGATAATGGACAACCAATGTCCTAGATCACATATTCTTAGCTCTGTCCTTTCAGTTAAAAAATCCTACAGAGGAGTTCTTGAAATAAGTCCGTGGAAGTGAGTGAGCCCCACCTGTCCTACTCAGAGACAAATTAAGCAGAGTGCGGAGTTGGCAGAATGCCTCTCTACGCAGCACGGAAAGGGGACGTGGACAGGGAACAGGGAAGGCTCCACCCCAGACATGATTTGCTAACTGTGGAGTCTTGTTGAATTTTGCTTAGTTTACTCAGGCAGGAAATGTTTTCCCCTCAGATTTCATTTAAAAATGAATGCCATAATTTTCATCTTTTATCTTTTTTCATTTTGAGCTGAGAACAGCCAGTTTTTAGAACAAGAATAAACTAAGCACACAGGATGGGGACAGCTGGTGTGCAGCCCGGAACCAAGTCACGGAGGCCCCTTCCTTGACGCTGAGTGATGGAGACAAAAGTGGCCGGGAGCCGTGACTTGACTTCTGTCCCTGCAAGGCAGGAAAAAGAGGGGCCCAGGGACGCCTCAGCCAAGTTGCTCAGGTACACGGCTTATCCGGACTGTCCTTGAAGGGCAGGAGAAAGAGGCTCCTGGGGACACATGGGCCAAGCCACTCAGGTGTGCACAGGAACATCAGGGACGTGCGGCTTCTCCTGTCGTAGACAAGGAGGGAACCTCTCTGCCTCGGCTCTGCACAAGTGTGTGTTTCCACTAGTGGGGCTCTCAGAATCCCTGCCTCATCGCCCAGATTCAGTGAAGTGAGGATCATGATTCAGCCCTGGAAGAAACTGTGTTCAGTCCTCAGTTTATGAACACAGGGACACAGCACGCTGAACACTCTCCAGGAGACAAGGGTGGTGACGGTCCTCAGCTCCTTATCAGTTTATTTCCACTCCACCCTGATGCCTTTCTTTGAATGCTCAGGGATTTTAGTCCCAGCCTGATTAATTTAAAACGTTACTATTTTGATATTATGTAGCATTTTAAAAGAACGATAACAGCTTCTTTGGTACAACTGTATTAACTGTAATAGTGGTGAGACAGGGATCATGGGTGTAGTCAGAGTAGGGTGAGGGCCTCCTGAAAAAGCAGGGTGGGATATTTACAGTCAGCAATATAACAATGTGCAAAGAAGTCCCTTTTGAAACTCTGTGCTAAGCACTATGCAAAGTCAAGGTCACACTAATCCTCTAGGATCAAGATACCAGATTAAGAATATAGACATCTTCAGTAAGGTCAGTTAAAAGTCAAAAGGCCAGGAGAACTTGGTCTAGAATGATTGAGTGGTTTTACAAATAGGGAAGGGAATCACAGCATAACCCGTGACTTTACTGTAAACAACCCTAGCAAGCAGAGAACAACCCAGCCCACCTTGAGGGCAGGGCAGGTGGTATAAGTCCACACCCCTAAGCCTTTTTTCATGTTCTTGAAAAATCCTCATTTGCCTATAAAAACCCCTAGACAACGCAGCACCCCGGGACTCCCTTGTCCCCTCCTGGCGTGAGCAGGGAGCTGTCCTTCCACTTTATTTCTGGAGAGGGGCCTGTACCTTGCTCTCCTACCTTGCCTGTTTGCCAAGCTCATTCTTCGGCTTCGTGAACAAGAATCCCGGCATCAGTGGTTTGGATGAAATTTTATACTTACATTTCCTTCTATCACAATGTGACATGCCCACGACGCCTGGCACAGGGCAACCCCATCAGTGCTGGCTCACCTCAGTGCTCACTGACCTTATAAAATATGCTTTTCCAACGTCTCTTATAGACACGTTCCTAGGTAGTTGTGGTTTGCTCAGTATTGTCTTTGTTACTTTTCTCACATGGGGTTTTACATGTCGACATAATTAAAAGGCTTTTAGAATAGACACCTTAAAATGTCTGTTTTACTCTGACACTGTAAAATAAAGCAATCCAAGCATGCTTCCCTCTAAATCCTATGTGCGTTTATGAAATTTGGGCATTTTCATCATAATGCACCTGGACTTGTCTTTCCCTTCCTCCTCCTCTCTGAGTGGGGCAGACCCAGAGCCTCTCAGGCAGAGAGCCGTGTTGACCAGGGCGGACACAGAGCAGTCCCTGCACACTGACCCGCCCAGGCAGCCGGGGTCTGGGCACCGCACACTGGCTGCCTTGCTCCTGCGGAGATGCAGCCCCTCTGCTCCTGCGCCTGTAAATCACCGTGTGGATCTTCACTCCTTTCCATTTTGTTTACATGTAAATCATCACACAAGTCCTTGTTTGCGCTCTGGGGGGTGGGAGAATGGGAAGGCGTGGGTGCCCTGTGGACACTGAGTCTCACTCTGAGGCCATCCGGCGCTTACAGCCCCGGAGGACTGTCTGCAGCTCTCCCCCCGCCCCCAGTGCCTGAGACTGAGTGTGGGAGAACCCACCTTGGGGACAGCATGGAGTTCCTGCCCCAAGTCGGTCCTCGTTACACCGCTCTCCCCGTGGCAGGTCCTCCTAAGGTGAAGACTAACACCCCCAGATCACAGCAGGCTCCTCCCAGCCCAGATGCCCTGGTCTTAGGTTTCATTGGCTGTCTGCTTTCCCCTCTAAAGAGAGGCTTCCAGGAACTGAAATCGAACAGGCTGTTAGGAACGGCCCTCACCCCAGCCTGCTTCATGGCGCAGGGTCTACATCGCAGATAACATCTTACATCTAAGCTGCTTGTACCTTTCGCAACTGCCAGGAGCCCACTGCTTTCCCCAATACCACCAGGGATGCTGGGCACCTGGTGTGGGCTCAGGTGGTCACCAGGACAAAAGTCTGTTGCTCTTTCCTCCACCTTCCCAAAGGCCCTGTTCCTCATCTCAGCTTAGTATTCACCAGAGTCCAGAAACACCGTGGGGGATGTTCAGCCCAAGGAAGGGATGGTGGGATGTACAAACTCCATGCTCCCACATGCCTAAAAAAATAGATAAAGGAAGAGTTAGACGAGTAAGTGGGTGGGTAGATGGCTGCAATATTTTTATTTATTTTTTTACCTATTTGCCAAAAGATTAAGGTCATTCCTGGATTACCACATACAAATTTATAACCAAAAAAAAAAAAAAAGATAAATATAAGAACAAAAACACCTTCAAGCCCCTTCTTACTGCCCACAGGGCTCAACTCTAATTGCCAGGAAGCAAAAGAGGTGAGATTATTCAGGTCCTTGTAGTCGATCAGATTTTAGCTTTGGGTAAGGGGCTTCATTTCAAGAAACAGAGCTGGGCAGAAAGGCACATGGAGATACGTTGCGTTCATAGCTTTACAATTGATTTGTAACTTTGGGGGGAAAATCCCTGGGCAAAATACCTCTAAAACTGAAATCAGTCAACGGGAGAAATAAAGTTAAGAAACCGGTTTATTTCTTACAAGCAGTCGTCCCGTCTTTCTCTTGTCCAGGCTGCAGCAGAAGAGCGAGCTCCACCCAACCTCTCCAGTCCAGATAAACCCTGGCACAGCCTTGTGATTACCTATTGGTATGTAGATGGCCTAAAGCTCTCCACCCCTTGGAAACACCTGTTGATATGCAGATGCTCTAAAGCCAGGTGAGAGATTTTGGAAATATTGCAATTTTATCCACAGATGCAATGCCAAATGTTTGGTCAAACCGTTACTTGTTTTTCCTGGAACCAAACACAAGTTTGTGGTTTTGATGAGAAGTAGACAATATCATTAAATAGTACTTTACAAAGGATATGAATATATTGTTTGAGCTTAATATTTTGATAACTTTTGCAAAAGGGGCATAGGTGAGTGGGTGTAGACATTTAGTTTTCTTATGACTTTACACAGTCACAAAATCTGAAGAAATATAGCTGAATAGCTAGCGTGCCCACTGGATTGACTCTCTGATATACCAGTTTTCTCTGTTGAATTCCTGACAGTGACTAGATCATACTCAGCTCCTGTTCAAACTTTTTATGGTTAATGAATGTTTATGTCCTCAAAATTTCATATGTGAAACCCTGACCTCCAGTGTGGCTTTATGTGGAGGTGGGATTGCTAAGGAATTAATTAAGGTTAAGGGAGACCATAGTGTGGGACCCCAAGCCAATAGGATCATTGTTCGTACAAGCAGAGCCACCTGAGAGCTCTCTCTCAGGAGTGGATTGCTGTCTGTTTATCTTATTTCTTACCCACCTCTGTCACTAGCATGGAAGACCCATGTGGCAGAGATTTCCACTGTATTTGTGAATTGGTGTATCTCCAGGGTCAAGAACATGGCTTGCCCCAGATGACATACTCCACAGGTGCCTGTTAAAGGGAGGGATGTCTCAGTGTGCTCACCCTGACCCTCTCATCTCTGACAACCACTCCTCCCTCTTGTGTCCCGACTTCTGGCTCTAGTTCCATTGGAATCCACTGGTTAGGCTCCCTCATTGCATTACACTGGTACTCCATGTATCTTTCAGTTCTGTTTCATTCAACTATTGCTGTGAAATGTACCCTTGTCATCATTGGATTTCAGCTGTGATTGACATCCTTTCTCATTCTTGTCATATTCCATACATTACTTAAAAAGCCAGTAGGGTGTCGACCTGTTCTTGAATTTGGTTGCTACTTACTATAAGCCCCAAAGGTAAAGTTACTTAGTCTCTGGGCCCTGTTTCTCCTCTCGGAGGAGAAGCTTCTCTGTGGCACCGCGGCCCCACCAGTCTAATGGCGTTTCACAGGTCTGCATCGTGATGCTGAGTGCAAGGCAAACGGGCTCCCAAAATGCCACCTCCTTGGGCTCCTCACCTCCATGTGTTCCCAGGATTCAAGTTGAACCATTGTAAGCAGGGCTACTGTTGGGTGAAGCCTGGCCAGCAATTCAGGCAACAAGCATTGCCTTATGTGTGTTACGGGATCTTCAAAAACTGACCAATTACCACCAGGAAACCACTTATATATAGAATAATTTAACAAATCATACAGATGAAGTGATGACACTTCTCTAATACACAGTGAACATCTAGTTTGTGGCAGGCACTGGGTTCGGTGCAGGGACACACAATCAAAGCAGAGACAAAAACACAGTGCTTACGGGGGACGCTGAGCCTCGGAATGGAAGGGATACCATCTTTTGTTGCCTCTACTTCCAACATCATAATCACGGCCCTGAAGGGCAGCCACTCTGCTTCCAGGAGCATCTGACTGTGAGAGCAGGAAACTAAAAAGTAAGATAGTTAATATTCATTTTTAATTTTCAAAATAAATGTTTGTGTCTTCTATAAGAGAAGCCATGGATGGAGTTTCTCATAATGACTAGTGAGAGACTCACAGGGGGCCTGGGCTCTGGCTCCTGTGTCACTGCAGGGCCCGTGGGTGACCCAAGGACCAGGTGGACCGAAGCAGAGAGCAGAGGGCTGCAGACCACCTCGCCAGCAAACTCTTGACACGATTGCCAACAGTACAGGACGCTGCTCTTCCTGACACACATAAAGACAGAGTGGTGTGCAAGGGTCTCAAAAGACTACGCAGAGGGGGAGGACGCGGCCTGTTGGCACAAGAAGCCTACAAAAATGCAAAAGTGCCCACGAGAACAGTGGGGCCCAGCCACACACTGAGATGCGGGACGCCGAGGTGGGTGCTGCCTGGCACACCCCAAGGAAGGAGGCCTGGAACCTGTCTCTTGCTGAGCCCCACTTTCACACAGCAGCTTTCACAAAGATGCATCCAAGCCTGTACTAGAATCTGAAGTCATTTGTACCCTTCCTGATAGCAGTGAGTGGGCGGAACCTAAAGATGGCTCTGCTTCTCCGTGGTAAGAACTCCCTCAGCAATGTGATAACAGCCCTCCCTCTAGGCGGCCCCGTGCAGTTCTTGCCCTGAGGGCTTGTCAGTGTCCATCACGTGAATTAATTTCACATGGTCATCCGAGTGCTGTGATCTACCTGAATGCTCTTTCTGTTGCTAGAGTTTTGCAGCTATTGATTTCCTTGCCAGATTGAAGAGAGACGTACAATGCTAAACTATGCTTTACTGGTGTCATAAACATGTGCTCTTGTTTTATAGTTGTCGGTGGCTTAGACCTCCAGGCCAGGTACACAAACAGTCACCATCCTTGTAAATGGACAGAAGTCCCAAGAACTTGGGCTGAAGCCCCATGAGATCAGCACGGTGCTCTCAGCAGCATAGGCCTGAGGGGATTGAAGGTTCTGACGCTGTGCATGGCTTGGGGTTCTCAAAAGGAAATGAAGGCATGGTGCCCAGGATACAGACCACTAAAGAGCGAGCTGTTACCACTGATGACCCCTGGGGACCTGAACCAGCTGGAGAAACCTGCATGGACCACATAGCCTCACGGCCCCTTCATTGGGTGTGTCTCCATCCATTGCTATGGCTTTGAAGCTAGACCACCAGGGGGTGTCACACCTACTGGAAGGTGGGATTTGGGATTTTGTTTCATACAGTCTTAAGCACACACATACAATTAATAATAGTAACAAGACACGTTGATCCCTATTATTTTTCATATTTACATACGCTCTCTCACTTCAACCCCACTAGGAAGCTATTATTACTGTCTAGTTGTTCAGGTGAAGAGATCGAGGGTTGCCTGAAAATTGACAGTGGTCACAGCCCTAGAATATCCGCCTCCTCTTCACCCTGCACCGGAACAGACAGTGGGGCAAAGGCAGAGGGCCAGCACCGCCCTGTGCTCCCGTGGGCTTCTGCAGAGAGATCGGCACATGGCCTGGCTGCGCCCAGGGTGGCGTAGGGGCACTAGGGCATCACTGCAGCATCTCCACGTGCTTTGGTCTTGCGATTTCCCTGTTGTGGGCTTGGCTGCCTTATTGGAAAGAGGAAATGTAACTGTAGAGAAAGAAATGGCTACTTTGGCCCAATGTGGGGGACTCTGTCCCCTGGGAGCAGGCAGGACTGGGACCTTGCATGTCAGTGTAGCCCCTTGTCCGACTCTGACCTGTGTTGGGAGGATAAAATACCGTTCAAAGATCATTCTTGAGAGGTCCCTGATTTCTTCCATATTTATGGCTCTCGGAATTTAAAAACCTTGGTTTGAAGATTGCATCTTTCCCTTGCCAATATAAAACCCCACATGCGGAAGTGTTGCAGCCCTTCTCTGGTATGAGGAAAGTGTGTCGGAAAGAGAAATGCAGTTGTGTGGGAATGCACATGAGCAGACAGGGCCTATCAACACCAAGCCACAGAAACAGAAGAGCAGCGGGCAGCAAGGGTCTGAGATGGTGAAGGACTGATAAAGGTCCTGGGAGACCCGGCATTCTCCAGTGGCTTAAAGAGAAGGGGGGCTGCTGAATATGCAGAAAGCTAGCCTCACTCCCTGAGCTCTGAAGGTGGGGAAACCTGCTGTCAGAGGGACACTAAGCAATGAGCTGAGGAATGTGGTCTTGAGGGCCTCGGCAGGTTCTCCCGACAGTTCCCGACGTGCGTGTAGACAGCAAGGCCATGCTGGTGGAGGCTGGGCATCACCTGGGGGCGCAGCGGAATGTCCCTTATCAGATGCCAGTGTGTCCAGTGTGGACAGCTCTTGCAAAGAGTCGTCACAGCAGTGGGACCCAGGCGGACGGGTGGCGCCCCCGCACCGCTCCTGGTGAGGAGGACTGCTTTGACAAGTTCAAGAGCCTTCAGATCTAGTCTCCTCCGCTCGTCTGAGGCATTTGCTGTCAGAACAGGGATACGGACACTGACATGGCCAAGATAACACAAAGCAGCTCCCTTCCTGGGCCATAAATCTCTGCGAGGAGTTGGCAGAGTAGACGTTTTCCCTGGATTTCATCAAGTGCTCTGCCTGCTTGCCTGCCTTTCCCTCTTTTTCTTTCCCTCTTTCTTTTCTCCCTCCCTCCCTCCCTCCATTCCTTCCTTCCTTCCTTCCTTCCTTCCTTCCTTCCTTCCTTCCTTCCTCTTTCTTTTCTTAATCCCTTGTTACTTATATGATGGGGTACCTTTTCCTGACCTGTGGGCCTCTCAGGAATCCGTATGTTGCCTTAAAATGATTTCAGCTGCAAAACATTTGACCTATGAACGTGCTCATCATTTAGCCTATTATTCAAGGACCAACGAACTGGTCCTAACCCGGGCGATGCCTTCGAGGAAATATTCTTAGTATGCACAGGAAGAGAAAGACGGAAGCCTGACAGCACTATACGATCGCTCTGAAATACCTGTCAGTGGCTTCGGCTCTGTAACAAGGAGCAAACAGCGATTAACTACAGAAGAAAGAGGGTGAAGACACAGATCCAGGAATAAGTAAGGGCTGAGGCACTAAAATACCTGTTCTGTTCATATAGATCTCATAATTCACTCCGTTTTGCACAAGATACTGCATAAAAAGACCAGGCCATACACAGGCATATACTTGGTGCTCAAACCTGTGCTGGTTTTGAATAATTAATAATGCCTAACTCTGAGTTTCTTTTGGATTGCCTTCTTAGTAAACAAAAATGTATTTTTTTAATTCTGGTATCTTGCTGCTGGAAGCAAGACCTAAATTTCCACCAGTAGTAACTGTTTATTAGGTCTATTATATGGAATAAATTTTGCTAATGGCAGCATTCAAGTGCAGTTTTTATTTACTAATTGCTGTATTTATCCAATTATCCCCAAACAAAGGAAATGGACAGCTCTACCATTGACGATTTATACACCTTAACTAACGGATTTCTGAACCGTTCCTTGTTTTCAACCCGTTAAAGCGTTCTTCAGGAGGCCATGCTCACATATAAATCAGCCTGTGAAGTTAACGCACTTCCTCTGAGGATAACTGGACCCTTCATGCGGCCAGGAGCTGGGAAGGAAAGTCAGGTGTGTGTGGATCCTGAAGGATGAGGGGACCTCCTGTCATAGTCCAAGGCTCTGAGAGGAAAAAGGGTGACTTGGCTTTCTCGGAGGTGAATGATATGGAAACCCATGAGCTATGTGGCAAAACAGGATTTTGAGAGATCGACCCCAACTGGGGAGGTGATTTAAGAAGGAAGCCAGCCTGCATGACAGACAACACACCGTGGGGAAGGAAGTCATAGTGAAAGGCCAGTGGACTGCAGAACAAGGACAGCGTTCATTTCTTTGATGATTTAAACTTTTGAAACAGGGTGATCAATTACAGGCTATTGGCAAACACCCGATCTGAGCCCCCAAATCCTCTTGAGTCACGCCGTGTGGTCGCCGTGGTCATTGTAAATATTGATCATGTGTATTTCTGACTTCTGACCTTCACCATTTGCTTTTCTTATGATCTATTTTCTTATCGCCTGAGTTAGCAAAACCGAAAATGTGCAGCCACAGCTCTGAGTGACATTCTCATGCGTATCACACGGAGATCAGTATGATAACATGTGAAGTCAAGATTGAAAACTGATGGAAAAAATATGAAAAATACCACATCTGCCCAAAACCCTTTAAAATGCCAGACATTTCTCCAAGACCCTGTAATTGAAAACTAAAGTAAAGAAAAAAAAAATCATCTGCCATGATGTTTTTAAAAATGAAATATTTGCAACCCTCTTCCCACCAGCGTCCGTGGCTGTGTGCTCTTCCATCAGGAGTCGGGGAGGCAGAACGCTCATGCCGTTTAACGGAATTCAGCGTTTATAGAGCCATTTCCACCTGGTTCATTACATTCCCCACTGTTAAGCACCAAGGTCAGCGTGTGAGTGCAGGGCAGCCATGGTTAGGAGAGTCCACAAGCATGCCTGGGAGGGAACACCCCGAGATGCCCAGCTGGCCCCGCCTGGGACGAATACAGCAGAACCGGAAACAGATGAACATAACCATCGCCTTGAAAGCCATCTCAGCCAGAGACAAAGCTCAAACTGACGCTCAGTAAAGACTCACCACAGAGACAAAGCCGGAGAGCGTCAGGTTCTCGGCTGGCTCTGAGCCTTTTCCTCCCACTCTGACCCCCACTACCGGGTGACCATCACGTGTTAGGTGAGTCCTTGGCCCCTCGCCTCACATGTGTTCATTGGAAAGAAAACTGATTCTAGGTGGAGCATCACAACCTTCTTAACAGCCTTATGCTCCCTCAGGCTCACATTCCTTCATGACGTTGGCTTCATGGCACTGCTTTCTCAAAGGCACGACTGGCCGGCCAGACAGCCGAGACCATGACCCTCTGGGGTGTGTTGGAGCTCTAAGCCCCAGCACCTGTGACTATGACCTTATTTGGAAATAAGGCCTTTGCAGATGATCAGGTTGAGATGAGCTCATGCAGAGGCTAATGCTCCTGGGCAGGAGAAGGTGTTAGGCATTGAATCGTGTTCCCCCAAAATATATGTGGGAATCCTAACTCCCAGTACCTCAGAACGTGAGCTTATTTGGAAATACGGTCCTTGCAGATGTAATCAAGTTAAAATAAGGTCATTAGCATGGCCCTAATCCAATGGGTCTAGTGTCCTTATAAAAATGGAAATTCAGAAACAGAGTTCTCAGGTGGACACCATATGAAGATTCGAGTTCTGCCGTCCCAGCCATGGAATGCCAAGGATTACCAACAAAAACACAGAAGCCAGGAGAGGAGCTGGGACAGATCTTCCCTCGAGTCTTCAGAAGAACAGAGTCCTGCCACACCGTGACTTTGTACTTGTGGCCTTGAGGGCTGTGGGAGGGAGCATCTCTGTTGGTTTAATCCAGCTGGTCTGTGGCGCTTCATCAGAGCAGCCCCAGCCAGCTACCGGGTGCCATGTGGGACGCCCTCCGTGCAGCCTCGAAGGGGCCCTCCCTGGGACGTCCTGGCTTATGGACTCCATCTCCAGGAGGACTGTGAAAATTGCTAATTTCCCCAGAAAGTCTGTGTTGGACACAAATGTTCACCGTGTCAGAAGCTCCTAAAGCTCTTGCCATCCTTTATCGTCCAGTGAGCGCTCGTGAAAAACTCAACCTGTGCTATTGAATTCTAACAAAATGAACACCTGAACTTGTGGAAATATAGCTCCTAATTCATGAAAGTTCACTGTCTCTCTGTCAGCTTCCGTGTGTGGTCAAGCATCAGGACACACACTGTATGTCACTAGGGTGCCTGGCCAACATAGCAGCTGATGCACTGTGTTTTATACACTGTTTGTCTTTTTAAAGGGCAGCTTATACGCAGTCCACCTGTCCCAAGAATTTGTCAGAAGCAAATGACAGGTGAACTGGGAGATCACACCTCATTTATAATCGAGGGTTACCTGTTTGTAAAGGCATGTTTTCAAAGTGCATTTTCAGACTTATGCCTACAAGCCTGGGTATCCAAGGTGGAAAGTGTCAGCCTGCAGCACGTGTGTGCTGTCCTGAGCCAGGGTGATGTGTGAACATAAGGATAAATGGATACACAGGTGTTCACTTACAGGAGTGTCAGGGAGCGGGGGG
>JAQQAC010009165.1:89354795-89390589 GCA_029783875.1 Phataginus tricuspis | reverse complement strand
GGGGGGCTAATGGTGCCTGGTGGTCTGGTTAACCGGGGATGCTGAATCCGATGGTGCTGTAGACATTAAGGGTAGATGCAGGCACAGCTAAGGTGAATAGGACCCAGTGCTTCCTGTGTAACAGCAGTAAATATTCTGTAAAAAGTCATCCATGGAGGCAGAATATGAGTCTCTAACAGTTTGCGATACCAGCACAGAAACAGCTAAAGAGACCCACTAGCAGGGCAGTTTAGATGAGAAATTGGCTTCATTGATTGCTGTCGCATCTACCTAATCAGAATAGCGAAATTCAATTTTCTTAAAATGCAGTGTGTGGGGTTGATCACCTCTCTCATATTTTGAAAATGTTCGTGAACTCGAACACTGGGTGAAAGCAAATTTGATCTGACATGACCTGAGTTTGGCTGAGAAATGACACTGAAAACATTTCTCCTTCCCCAGCTGTTAGGTGAAACCTTGATAACAAATGGTAATGGTTGTGAGGTAATGGATCACCTCCAGGGGCCCGGGGTCCTGCCAGCCCTAAGCCACACTCACTCTTCCTGCAGAGTTTCCTCTCTCTCTCCCTGATCTGTTATGCATCTCATCAATATGTCTTCCTAGATTATCTACATGATGCCGAAACACCTGGTCAATTCGGAGGATGCTAGTGGAGGAGGGGTGGCATCCCGATGACACTCAGCTGTTTGTTTTGGCACTGGATGGCGTTGGCTCCTAATGGCCCTGGGCCGTGTGTGCGGTATTCTTCCCTCCCTCTGGCTGGTGTGAGGCTTTCATCCTTCATAGCCACACCCCATGTTGATCTGGAACCCTGGTTGTTGTTCAGAGGAGCAAATGCAGGAGCAAAAACCCACCCCAGCCCCAGAAAACCGCATCATTCTCAGGAAGAGTGAGCGCCACCATGGCAGCGGGGAGTTAGGGCCATGGGTTCTGTGCCCCTAAGATGACGCACGCTTGAATGCACACGCATGCCGGCACCTAGAGTTGGGCTGCTCTGCTCTCTGTTTTCAAAGCATTTAAGTCATTGTGTTTGAGAGTTTTCTTTTTTAGTGAATAAAACTATGTGGCATTAAATTGTATTTAAAAGTAGCTGTCACTTGATACATCTCTTAGGTGGAATCCAGTTAAGGTTTTAAACTGGTAAAGTATTTTCCTATTTTATTTTAATACTGATTGAACGTTTAAGCAAATTGGCAATAATGCATACATGAGAAAATCTGATTTTATTCCCTTTTCTAATTCGTCTTCTATTTGCCCCCTCCCCTCTCTTCATCCACATCGACCTGTTTCCCTAATAGCGAGCTAATGTGCTTGTATTTGTTTTCCATGCTGTGTAACAAATCACAGCAGCCTTCTCTTTATTATGCCCCAGGCTCCGTGGGCCAGAGGTGCAGGCACAGCTCAGCTGGGCTCTCCATTAAGGGCTCCCAAGACTAGAATCTGGTGCTGGCTGGACGCCCTTCTGGGACTCTCAGGCTGCAGGCAGAAACCATTTCCTTTCGGCAGACACTGGCCTTTTCAGACCTGCCTGACTAGGTCCGACCCACCCAGGATGATCCCTTTTGATTAACTTCAAGTGAGCCGATTAGGGGCCTCAGTTATACGGCAAAATCCCTGTCTTTGCCATGTAATATAACATAATCTGGAGTGCTGGCCAGTCTCCTTCGTCACGTTATATTGGTTAGAGGCAAGTGACAAGCTGCACTCATCAGAGGAAAGGGACCTCCAGGGCAGGACTTGCCTGCCACAGGCTGCTTCTACCTGACTCAGGGGCTGATGGCCTCATCCTTTGGTGTGTTTAAACCTATTGTTCCTTGGGAATCATCTCTGCCGTACACATGATGCAGAGCTTTGCACGGAATTGTAAAGTCTTTGCCTGAAGACTTCTGAGCCCCGTGGAGGGCAGGAGGAAGGGGCTCAGTGCTCCCCAGCAGGGCCTCCGGCTTGACCAGTGGGAACCGGTGTGTGAGTGCCCGGGTCCCCGATTGATCTTGGGCTGGGATGCCTCAGTCGCTCCTCTGGCTCCCGGCTCCTGGCAGGACTGGCTGTGGAATGGGTTCTCTCCGGCCCTGTGTCAGGCCCACCCTCTGCTGTGGGGCCTTCCTGGGTCACCTCCCTCATGGTGTGGCTCAGCTCTGCATCCAGACACCCACTCAGACAGTTGTCACCTTTACAGAGCGGGGTCCTGTTCCTAGGGCCGCCACAACAAGTAACAGCCTGGTGGCGCAAAACAACAGACACACACCATCCCACAGTCTGGAGGCCAGAAGTCCGGGATCAGGGTCCACGGGGTCAGTTCTTGCTGAGGACGGGAGGGAGCGTCTGTCCCATGTGCTCCCCTGGGATGGCGGCTTACTGGTAATTCTTGGCACTCCGTGGATCACAGACTCACCACTCCAGCCTCTGCCTTTTTGTTCGCATGGTGGTCTCCCGGTGTCCGTGTCTGTGTGCAAATGTCCCCTTTATTTACAAGGACAAAGTTGCTTCTACAATAAATAAATTGAAAGAAAATTAAAAAAAAAAGATGAAGTCTTCTTTCTTTGGCCATGATGAGGGAACTGCCCTCCCCCCTCAAACAAGTCAAAAACAGAACAAATTATTGAGGTTATCTTCCTGCCAAGGGCAAACGCCAGTTCTCAATGTCACGGACACAATTACTTCTTTGATTTCTTCAAACGTAGGCACACACCCGTCCCAGAAGAACAATACGAACAGTGCCACATACAATAGGATTACCAAAAACATTTAAACATTTTTCTAGTTTTTCCATGAAGGGTCAAATTACCATATTTCATAATTTCTCGGCATTATTATTTCACTCTTTATTGTTATGGTACCAACTTCGTACACAGTTGGGTTTATATCTTTCATCTTGTTTTTGATTTTTTAAGGACTGCTTTATAATTTTGTGAAATATTTTCATGATAGCAAAGATAAGTCTACAAAACAAGTTTTATCCTTTTCTTCACATTATGTCTCCACTCATTTAAAAATAACCTTGTTTATATGTTATGATTTACCTGTTCATTATTTATTTTTTTAGTTAAGCACATGAATGCATGTATGTTTATTATACATTATATGTATGTATGTATAATTATATTCCTATCAGCATCTATCACATATTTATCATTTATCTGTCATCTATCCATCTATTCATCATCTGTCCATCATGTTTATATGTATAGTTGTTTGTATCATCTATCTGCTATCCATCCATCCATCCATCCATCTACCCAGTCACTTATCAGGTATGGAAGCACAAATCTTTCTATCTATGAATTCAGCCTATGTCCATCTATTGATCTATCAATCAATCAATCATCTGTTTATGACACAGTGCTGTTACACACTGGGCAGTGAGCAAGAGAGGACTATGATCCCCAAGGGAATGCACACAAGCTAGGAAGACTTTTCTTTTAGGGGACCTTTTCCAGGTAGTGATGTGAAATGAGAACAGAAGTCGTACACATCAGTCTTCTGAGCTGGTGTGAGAGACACTGGAGCCCAGGAAGCTGGGAGTTTGGGATTTGAATGCAGAGCCCAGAAAGAGGGAGCAGCAGAGAGACACAGAGTCTGACATGGGTCCCCTTGAGAGTTTGGGTCGGTGCCAACCCACAAGCTGTGTGTTGGGTGAGATGCAGTGCTGGCCAACAGCAGCTAGCGGGAGCTTGAGCCAGCTTGCAGCGAGACAGGGGCAGGGCTCAGACCCTGGGGCTCGATCCAGCCACGGCGGGAAGACTCAGGTGCAGGGCGCTAGGTCAGGTGTCCTTGGAATGTGGCTGGATGCCTCCCAGTTCTCTCTCCTTCAGGAGCTCTATCATCCCGCCTTCCAACCAGCAGTAATTGAAAGTACCTGTTTCCGTGTTGCTTTATCAGCTGAGTTTGTTGTCAGACTTCTGGATGTTTGCCAATCAGATAATGAGGAAAAGATTTCCACCGCTGCTTTGATTTATGTTTCTCTAATTATGAGAGAAGTCGGTGTCTCTTGTATGATGAAGCACCACCTGCATTTTTTGACTATGACCTGTCTTTCCATATGTCCACCGGCATTTTTTTTCCTACATTTGTGGCAGCTACTTATGTATTAGAGATAATCACATTGGTCATGAGTGCAAATAATTTTTTCTAGTCTTTCGCTTCTCTATTTACCCTGGTTGTAATATTTTTATTTTACAAAACTGTTTTTGCAAGAGCTTTTTTTTTGGATGTCATCAAATGCATCAATCATCCACTTTCAAGTTTTATGAGAATTCAGCCATGTTTTTTTTTTACTACTCACATGGTTTCATTTTTATCCTAAATCTCTGATAAATTTAGAATTTATACTGGTGTGTGACGAGATGAGCTGATCCAGTCTAACGTTTCTCATCTGATTGGCTGTTCCATGACTCTACCACCACTCACTGAATTAAGTCCACTTTCTTCCCGCTGATTTCAGATGCCACCTTGATCACATAAGAAGTTTCCACATGCGACTGGATCTGTTTCCGGACCTGCTCTGCGTCATTCCCGAGCTCGCGCAGCACTGTTTGGCTGTAGAGGTTCTGCGAAGTGCGAAACTACGTGTTAATACTGCTGCCTTTCCTCCTCAGCACCCTCTTGGCTGTTTGTCCCTGTTTATTCTTCCAAAAGGACTTTAAAATTAACTTGCTCAGTTCCAGAAGAAAGATACTGATGGGATTATGATTGGAATTACATTAAATTTACAAGTGAACTTGGGGAGACCCAGCTTGACGATGAGGTTCCCGTCCAGGAAAGCAGTGTAACTCGGGGTTAGTTTAGCACTCGGTTTTTGTTCTTAATAAAGTTCTCTACATTTTACTTTCAACAGAGAAGACAGAATGACCGCTTTAACCATAAATCATATCATGCCTTTTCTCTGCTGAAAACCTTCCAATGATGAGAGCTCCCCTCATTCCAAGCCGGACTCCTCAGGCATCCTGCCGCCTCCCTGGGTCCATCTGGTCCCTCTGGGAGCTCTGGGAGCGTGTCTTCTCCTGCCCTCCCACCCTTTCCTTGGCTGGCCTCTTTGCCCCCACATCCAGGCTTTGGGCTCACTAGTCCATCTGCTCAGAAGAGCCCTTCCAGATGGGCCTTCCCGGAGAGGTTTCCCTGACCCCCTGGGTGACCTGGGAGCTCCCTTTCCCTTAACTTCTCAGCTTCCTTCCATGCCTTATTATTTCCATAACTCTTCTCACCTGATAAATACATCACTCACATATTTATTGACGAGTCAGTGATTCATGTTGAGTTGAATTTGTTCTCCCTGATGACCCCCAAGCCCCATAGCACTGCCTGATGTGCAGTAGATGCTCAGCAAAGGTTAGTCAGACGACCGAGTGTGCAGTTAACACTGAGGTCGGCAACTCTCTGTGCAGGTCGTCTGTTTCTGGAAATGTGTTGGGAATAAATAGGCTGGTGGGGCTGCTGGATGAAAGCCACGTGGCTCAGGGTGTGGAGGACAGGGGGTCCGTGCGTGTGACGCAGCCCCTGCCTCTCCCTGTCCTGGGCACAGGTATTTGCTGCAGGTTTAAGGAAGATTAGCATTTCCAAATAGCCACATGGAGAATTCTCTGCCCTTTTGTCCCCGGACGGTCCATCACTGAAAAGAGTCACAGTTTAATCTGATAAACAGCATTCTGCAAATAAATCCAGACCCAGACATAATAATCAGCCCTTTGAGGTGAATTAAAGCTATTTTATCACCAAGGAAGGCAAGTTCACTCTCACTGAAGTTTAATTTTCTTTTGTGTCATGAGAAAGCCATCCACTCTCCACTTAACACACAGGCACACATTCCACACAGTCACACGCACAAATACTCATACATACACACACACACACACACACGTGCACATACACTTACACACAGACCACATGCACGCACATGCACAAATCCACTCATACACACATATGCACATACATTTACACACCACTCACATGCATGCACACCTTTACACACAATTATTCTCACTGATGGCCCCCAAGCCCTGCACACAACACACACACACACACACACACACACACACACCCCATACAGGCACACACACTCACATTCACATATGCTTATACAGAGACCACATATGCACATACATGCACACATATACACACGTGCACATACCCACTTGCACCGGCTGACATGCACATACACTTACGCACACATCAAACACATGCACACACAAACGTACACACACAACCACTCACATACACACACACACACACATTTGTTCTCACTGATGACTCCCAAGCCCAATACACATGCACACACACACTCTCTTCACACCACCCTAACCATCCTAAAAGGTGAGACACTTTTCCTATTTGTTCACCCCATGTTACCTTCCTCTTTGCTCCTAAAAAAGGTAATTAGTATCTTATCTGAAGTCAATGTATTTGAAATCAAACCACTTATTGAGAATTTGAAACATTTAAACAGTTTTTGAGTTTGTTAAGATAAAATTTCTTTTCCAGAATACAAATGACCTGTCAGTTTTATGGACACCATTAATTAGTTAAACAGAAAATAAAGAAAAAAGTACACTTAAGCAATAGCAAAAGTGCCAATATATAAAATCACTGATTTTGCCAGGAAATATCAAAGATGTTGAGATTTACAACTTGAAATTGAAGTGGTCAGTTTGGGAGGTTTATTTTCTCTGCATGGAAGCTGAACGTAAATGAGAAATATGTGCATTGGTTCAAGTTATCTAACAATTTGGTTGGTTAAAATGATCGTGTTGGCTCACTTCAAAGCCCCAGAACCTGTCTTCATAACAAAAACCAGAGGCAGAAATTCACATAGGAAATAGTATACTTTCTTTCCCATAAATTTTTATTATGGGGCATGAAAGACTACAAAGTGCAGTACGCTTGACCTCTTAATAATCTATGTCCCACTGACAACTGAAGTTTCACATGAATTATCCTAGAAGATGGTCCCCAGATCACAGAGCATCTCTTCGCTGCCTTCTTCCAAGAGTGTATGTGACTTCCTTCAGTGGGTGAAGACATATGGTGCTGGGCACACAGTCCCTTATTTTAGATTCCTCTGCCTGTTCCCTGCTCTCTCTGAGCCCCTCCGAAAGAGGGTTTTATGAGACATAGGTCGTCATTCTGTGGGCTGCTGTTTGTGTATTCCAGTCTGGCTGAGGGAACCCTTTTCTTGACTGGAAGGACCTTGCAAGTAGCTCCTAGTTTGGAACTACAAGGTTACTTCCAGGGCCCCTGCCCTTTATGTTGGTATATGTGTTTTTATCTTCTTACACATTCTTCTACCAACACAAGGACAGCGTGCCTCTATTTCAGCTCCAGTCCCCTGTCTGATGGCCTCATCCTCTGTCGAGCCGCTGTCAGCTAAGAGTGCAAACTACCCTTGGTAAAGTGCTTGCCGAAGAGAGGGTGACCGAGGAGGCCGGCAGTGCAGCTGGTCAGCGCTCAGCCAGAATACCGTGGCTGCCTGAATCACAAGGTGGGAACTGGTAGGAAAAGCATCTCTAAGGTGATTGTCCTTCCTTCTTTTTGAAAACAGAAGCATGGCTACGACTTCAGAGCTCTGTCTTGGTTGCAGAAATAAGATGTCTGGAGGAGGTATTGTTGACCCCCCTCCAAATACAGCTGAGTGTCTAGCTCACAGTCCTTACTATTCTTACTACCAATTAAGATTAAAAAATAAATAAATTAGCCATTTACACTAGTGAGCTGCTGGAATGGATGTTCCCTCTGGGGAAGAGCTGCTTCGTGGCCCTCTTAGCTCTGAGCCAGCAGCGCTGCCGCAGGTCCAGGGGATGGAGCTTCCACGGAGCCTCCATCAGGCTTCCCAGAACACAGAGCTCAGTGCATCTTGCAAGAAAGGAGGCAGAGAGGCTGGGGGGCCCAGGAGCTTCATGCAATGATGGGGACTAACCCCTTACTTCTGCTTCTGTGGTTCAGCATTTCAGGTGGGTTGCATTGCAAAAAGGGCCTCCAACCCCAGGGTTTTCCAGTGGGATCTCAGCTGGTGACTGGGACTCAATGCCTGTGGGAGGTGGGTGGGCTTCCCGAGTGACCCGTGACCCTGGCTGGATGAGTCTGCTGCTCTCCACTCCCACTGTCCTTGGGGAAGACGTGATGAGCACCATGTGGTTATGTGGCTGGGTGTGGGGTCCCATGGGGTGGGGTCAGTGGAGAGGTCAGGGGAAACATGCCCTGCAGACAAATGTGCACACGCTGGACTCGTTCTCTCTCCCCAAAATATGTCCAGGAGGTTGTTTGCTTAGGCTGAGTAACACCGCAGGCTTTACCCATTCTGGAACGGCTGCAGCTCTGAGCTGGGGAGGGTCCTCCGCGTGTGAGAACCTGGCCTTACCTTTATGTCCGATTGCAGCCATTGGCCCGACCTGCTGGCCTGATGCTTAGGCCTCCTCCCCGCTGGGCACACTGACCCTCTCCTGTGGCTTTGAGTTCATAATGGGAAACATGTTTTCACATAACACCCATCAATTGTTCTTTCTTGCTTTCATATAAAGTGGCTTACACACCACATGTCTCCCATTTTCCAGTTTTCATTTTCTGGTAGGTGTCCTTTCTGAGGTGCTGTGAGCCCTCCATGAAAGGCATGCAGGGGACCCGGGAACACACGTGCCTGGGGACGGGGTGGGAGCTCCCCGAGCCGAGGTAAATAGGCAAAGTCCCTCATGAGTGGGCAATTCAACAGAGTATCTTTTAATTGATTGTTTTGTCCTGTCCCAGACTTACATTGGTCAGCAGATTGGTTTGATGAACCTGACACTAATGCTGTACAGTGTTCTCATCATCTCCTAATTGGAAGCGAAAACCCAGCAGTTCGATATTGCACAACCCTGGCACATCCATGCTTGACTCCGACATGTTTTCCTACGAACAGCTGGTTTCCATGACGGCTCGGGCGTGATGAAGGTCAGGAGCCCCGGCGGGGAGCTGCCGGCCCTTCCCACTGAGTGAGCACATGTCCCCTGCTCTGCGGTCAGGCCATAGGGGAAGGACACCTACTTTTCAGCGTAGACATGACACCCCTGTTTAAGGGCTGTCTTTAATCAGATGACTCAGGGTTTTAAAATCACAAACGAAGCCCCTCGTGGAGCTGGGCGGGGAGGGCTTTATGGTTTCCTTGTAAGGGTCACTGGGTGCCCTCCACTCACTGTGCTCCTCAAGGGTGAAGTCAGGTCCCGGAGTTCAGGATTTCATTGATTTTAAGGCTCTGTTGCCTCCAAAGGGCAGGAAGTCTTGAATATCTTCATATTCTCTTTGCAGAACACGATCACAGTTTGTCCGCAGTTGCAGTCCGGGAGGTACAAAAATGGGGGATACTTTCCATTTTGTTGTGTTGGGCTTTCTTTACTTTTGCCTATGATGAACCAATCTGTGGGTTTCGGTCCATCTTGGCTGAGTCTTAGACACCATCCCCAGCACGAGGGAATGAGGCCAGGATGTGAAACGGTTATCCAGTCGAGAACTGAGGCCCGCTCTCTAGGTCCTGTTCTCCACCAGTTGATCTATTGGGAAAATTATCAATCTTCTAAGCATCATTTTTAATGTTTTCATTTTATCTGTATTTTCTAGTGATGCTGAAGATACACCCAAGATAACCCACCCCCAACAGTCCGGACTCTGTGAAACAGATGCCAAGGATTCTTGGGCTACACGGGAACCAGAACAGATGTTGGCATTTATTTCATGACACATCAGCCATGCAGGGAACAGCTAACGCCCATTTACAGAGGAGCCGTGGACTCACCTAGAGTCATGGCGGCATTACAAGAATTCTGCCTGACCAGCAAGCACAGCTCTTCCCCTCTCCCATTTTCAACCCCTTTCTCTGGCTGGGCTTCCTACCACCTGCCGCCCAGCCCCACTCTCTTTCTCCATCCTTCCCTTTCTCTTTTTCCCTCTTTCTCCTCACTTTCTACCTTCCCTTGGCAGGGGCTTTAATCCCATCAGTATGTATCGATTCCCTCAAATAATGCTTAGATTTTCCACTGAAGCCACTGGCTAAATGTATTAGCTTAAGTCAAATATGAGTACAGATATTTTGGGCACAGAGTGAAAAAAAATTCTAGATAGCTAGATTAATCAATAGATGAATTGATTGACTTAAATGAAAGCAACTTAAAAATTTTAAATGTTCCCACCAATGTGTAAATCACAAAATAAATTTATTCTTTGCTAAGATTGATTCTTTTCAGAAATAGTAGTTTACAGAAAGCAAAGGAAAAAGAGACATGCCTCCGTCTGTCTGTGTTTGTGTTTGTTTTCAGTTTGGGGCTTTGACCTCCTAGGACTGATCAGCTTAGAGCAACAAAGACACATGGGCCGGGCACAGACATGACACACAACATCCAGGGAAAGAGCAGGTTCCCGGCTGGCTCTGCACCCGGGGTCAAATCCAGTTTAAGTCCAGGCAGTGTATGGAAATCTGTAACTGTGTCTGTCTCTTACTGATACATTCCTCCCCTTTCTACACATTTGTTGAGCCACTAAAGCATTCCAAACACCGTGCTTTGCTGAGTTAAAATGTGCAGAAACTTGACTTCAAGGAGCAGATGGAGTAAGCCAGACCCAAGACATGTCAGTGGAGGACAGATAGCCAGACACATTCCTTTGAAGCCAAGGTCAGGAAATAAAAATGCATTACCCTGTGCCCAATGTTGCCATTTAAATACATGCAAAGGATCACCAGCATTCTGTGGCTTGGCATTCTGCCTCTATTGTTACATTTTTAGTGAACGGAGAAGCATGATCTTACTTTAAGTGTTTTCATGGATGAACTAACAACTTGGATTCTTTCACCTTATTTACATGGCATAGCAAGGTGTGTTCTCCTATAAGGCATGTTCCAAAAACGAAAACTTCATACTATTTGGAGAAGTGCTATTAAAATAATTTACTAGCCCAGATAAACTAGAACAAATAGCATGATTATTCTGGAGGTTTGGCTGTTGACCATGCAATGTGATCTGCTTTGTTTCTTGCAGCAACCAGAGTGCATCATGGGAGAGGGCATTGGATTTAAACTCTGGCAACTCTGGGCCTCTCATTAGATGTTTCTCCATCTTGCTGTTCCTTAAAAAGAGATTCATTGTAAGAACTAAATGAGAGAATGCATGTAAACCTCTGAGCA
Source organism: Phataginus tricuspis (assembly GCA_029783875.1). Lineage (NCBI taxonomy): Eukaryota > Metazoa > Chordata > Mammalia > Pholidota > Manidae > Phataginus > Phataginus tricuspis. The sequence goes on along the minus strand of JAQQAC010009165.1, from coordinate 89,379,452 downwards.
TATTTCCTGGTGTCTCCTTAACACATGGTAGCTGCTATTTTGATCATTGTCGTGACTGCTCAGTTATCCATGGGACAATTCTTTCCTTGCTTGTTTTTTCCTTTTGTTTTCAGTGTACAGAGTGGAATTGTGGGGGAGGGTGGAAGAAAACCCTTCTCCCATTTTACCTGGACTTGAAAATGTCATATTATCTCCATTTCACCTCTTCTTAGCTGTGAAAAATATTATTTCTATAAAGCAGAGTCTGAAGAAAAATAAGCCTCTAGTAAAACATTAAGTAGGTCTAATGTGAAGCCAAAGATGCTATTGGAAGAAAGCAGTTTCTCCTGCTTTGTCCCGAAAATGTAACACTAACGTCTTGTAGGTGGAAATTAAATGTCAATATCATTAATTGTCAGTATTAGGAACTTGCTCAACGTGAGAGTCACTAACCCCAAATGCATGTTGGGGCCTCATCCCTGAGCCCTTTGGGGTTGGCTGCAGTGAGGGGCCCCCTCCTGGTGGCTGCTGGGCACAGGCAAGGACCTCACTCTCGCCTGGGGGAGCGCTCCACACACGGACCCCAGGCTCACACCGTGGTCTAGGAGGCAGAGGCTGGAAAAATATTAGAAAACTCTCCCTGTTACTCTTTGCTGACCTTGAACACTGCATACTTGCCCAGCATTTCTAACACTGCACAGGATGTTAAAGCAAATTAAGGGATTTTTTTTTCTCCTTTCTCTCTTCACATTAGCCCTTAATGAACTTTCTAGAACTCTTTGTAGTAAGGTTTCATGTTCACTTGCCTTGTCCATATCTGCAACATTGTACATCTACAATCTCTTTATCCCAGAAGTGAGTCATGATTCAGAAAAATACTGAGTTTAGTTTATAGTGAGGGCAAGTGGTGGCTGTGGTGACTGTCAATCGCATTTCACAAGCCAGAACCTTCATGTGGGATAACCTGGAATGCCAGACTACACAGTCACCATATATCACTTTCCTACGGTCCATGCAACACTCCAGGGCCAGAAGGCCTCCTCATGTGGGCTGGCATCCTAACGCTGCCCCTCAGCCATCAGGGGGGCCTCTGATCCTGAAGGGGAGCCATTGCTCCAGGCTGAGTGAGCGATGAGACATGAAATGCCCTTGACTAGTCTGCATCTTAACGTTTCACTTGTCTGCGACTCCACACATCGGTTGAAGAAAGTTTGTCTTCATGGAAAGTGGAGATAGTGGTCAGTCCACAAGTATCCAGTAAATTGAAAGAATTGTTAGGCTATGTCCAGAAGCCAGTATATTGAACACCGGTGAAGGGGCACCTCCTCACCTACCCTGGGTAGATTCTCGGTCTGATTCTTGGTCTTCTCTGCCTACTCCATGGACACATGATCAGACCCAGGTCCCAGAAGCTCTCAGACAAGGATCCCTGAGCGGCTACCTCACCCAGAGACCGGGCATCTGGAGGAGGGTTGGCTGGGCGAGCGTAACAAACGTTCCTTAATCCTCGCAGAATATGCCACAGCAGGGGCTGTTTGTCTTGGAGGTGGTGTGGCTGCAAGAGATAAAGGTATTGGGGTTGTTTTTCTGGGAAACACACAGCAGAGAGGCTCAAGCTCACAGGTCATCTATGGGGTTGAAGTCCCTGACCTCCATCCCGTTGGCTGGTGGCATGTCCCCCTTTAACCTCCATCTGCATTTGCCATTAGAAAGACAGACACACAGGCAGAAAGACCAGAAGCACCATGTCCAGATGTAAATCTGTATTTTTGCCTTCATGTTTAGCGGCCAACCTGTGACAAAAGGACATTTACGGACCTCACATCTTTGTAAACCCAGGCAAGGTCAGGGTGGCGCATCCTAGCTTCCTTCCAAGAGCTGGCACGTCTTAGAGCTGGAATCATCCTGCAGCACATGTTGCTCTGAGGGGTGTCTGTCTATAAAGCAGGCTTATCCGGCTCCAGCTCCAGAACGCAGGCAACATGAGAAATGAGAGGAGGCTGTGAGGGTCTTGTGTCCCTCCCTGCAAATGCTCTGGTTTTTCGTGAATAATTGTTCTTTAATGGATCAGGTGTTGAAAGTCAAAAAAAAAAAAAGTACCATCTTAAAAACTGCACTTAAAAAGTTCCTCTGTGCAAAGTATGTTCATCATTTATATCATATTGGCATTTCTTTCCAGTTGGCCATCCAGACCCGGGGGTCTCCCAGGTCTCCTCTGGACACACTGGGAGCAGCCACTCTGCTTGTCAACCCACTATGCGCATGGTGTGAAGAACACCTGGGTAAGACGAAGCTCGTATCGCCAGCTTTGAGCTCTCTGTCATCTTAGGGCTTCACTTCATTCTTCCCGAAGTGCCAGGTTCCTGTTAAGATCAAAATAGAATCACTACTTTCCCATTTTCAGTGCATTCAAAATGTTTCAGGAGAACAAAGCAGTGTTTTCCAATTCCTGGGAAAACTGGCATGCAGGTGTTCTGAAGGGATTTGCATATGGGACTCACTTGGTCTGGTGACTCAGAATCCTGGCTTCAAACCCCAACTCTGAAAATAATATAATAATAATAGTTACCTCATAGGGTTGTTTGTACACGTAAATGAAATAGTTTGTGTGAATTGTTTAACACAACACTTCACTCATGGAAAGCACTCTAAAAATAAAGGGAGGAATGAAGAAATGTTAAAAGGCTTGATTACTTTCTTGTTCTAATTAAATTTGGCTAGAGCTTGGTTCAGGGGTGGCCCTGCATTCAGGGCACATTTCTCTTGAAAGCACCCTCCACTTTCCTGGGACAACACGGGGTTCAGACACAGGGGATTTTCCAGAAAAAGTTCCCTCTGTCAGTCTGCTTCTCCTTTGTAGACACACCTTTCCTCTGATGGGCTCCCGACTGGTCAGGGAGTGGACTTCTACCCAGGGGAGCCAGAGGGCGGCCTTCAAAGAAGCTCTGTGGGGGCTCCAAGCCCCGGAGCCTGGACTTGGCCGGACACCTCGAGGCTGGCCAGTAGCTCATGTCCGCTCAATAAGAACACGTTAGCACATTTGTGAGATCAAGTTTCTAGATGTTAGTAAAAGTTTCTAACTTTTTAATGTATTTTTAAAATTAGAAAGATGAGAACATTCAGGGCCCAGAGGACTTTCCTATCCCCGCTCAGGGCTGCTGGCTCCCAGAACCGAAACGGAGACTCACTTCCGACTATTAGTCTGGGTGATGCACTTGCTCTGCATGCCACCTACGTGTCGGATAGACCTGCTCTCCAGGAGTTAGTCTGAGCAATTCATTGAGGTGCTGGGGGCAAAAAGGCCAGAAGTTTTAATTGGTGAGAAACGGACTATGGCTACCAGGGTGGTGAATGTGAGGTCGGAGGCAGGTGACATGTTGACATGAAGTTAAAAAGAAAGCATCATAGGGCCAAAGATTTCTGTTTAGCAAGGAAGACATTTCCCTCCAGTATAGGGTCCGGAAGCATTTTATTTCTCTCCAACATCTAGGAGGGCTTTAAAACCTCACTGAGAAGGAAACGTTTATCAAACCCAGCAGTGAGAAAAGCAATTCAGTAGAAAGAAGGGGAGCCATTTCTAGCTCAGAGTGAAAGGCAGACCCCGGGCCAAGCTTCCCTGATGGGGAGACGCCGTCTTGTTGGGACCCGTTGGGCAGCTAAACCACCAATACTCTCAGGAGCAGATCGCAAGTAGCTGCAGCCAGAGGTACAGTTGAAGAAGTCTCTGCACTTAAAAAGCAGACGTTGAGTAATCCAGGACCCTGAGAGACTCATGACCCTCAGCCACTGGAGTATCTCCATTAACACGGTGAGGCGCCACCGGTGTGGGTGAAGAATCGCATGGGGGCTGGGAGATGCTCACGTCGCGCAGAACAGGGCAGAGAGAGAAGACGATTCAGAACCAAAGAAGAAAGGCTCTCTCTGCCACCTGATTGACACGTGGCTGGGAGCTTTGCCGGTTCCTTAGGGACAAGATGATTGCAGCTTACTGCCCCGCCTCCCTGTGTCTGACCATCCCCTGCATCATTCCGGGCGACACTGGGTGCAGCTGTCAGTCGCATGCTGGTCGAGTCATCCCACGTGGAGTGGACGCCCTGGTCCCTGGGAGCGTCTCGTGCTCTGCAAGACCAGGTTCCTTGGTCTCCTCCACCTTATCTCCCACAGGGGCGGTGCAAGTTCTCTTGCCAGTTTGCTCTGAACTTAGTTATTTAACCATCTCTGACTTTCCTGTCATTCCAATTTAAAAACTCCTTCAAAATCTTCCATTTAGAAAGACTCGCTAGGTAGGTGGGTAATGTTTATGTTTTGAAACTAACCTAAAAAGTATGTTTAAACTTTGGGTAAATAATAAATACCGGCACCGAAGGACAGTGGGCGGAGGAAAGCGGGGATGAGTGGGTCTCCCGGAGAAGTGGGTTTGGACACGTCCCAGGTGCACACCATCACACACACAAGGAGCTGGCAGAGAGGAGGTTTGAAGAAAAGGCAGGCAGTTAGTGAGGACACCAGATCACAGCACTGGTAAAACAGCCGAGGTCGCACAGGGGCACAGTGAGGGCAGACATGCCGAGACCTTCCCAGACCTGCGATCCCATACAGTGAGTGGCCCAGTGGCCCTTTGTCTCCGTTTTATGGCACCTGGTGAACACCCACATGTCCAAGGCCCCACACACATCCTCCCTAGAACTCCTGGTCTGGCTACCAAATGCCCGCCTGTGTGTCCTCTCCCCAGCTCCTTATTACCCCTGGCCAAGGTCTCCATGCTTTCACCTAGCTCGTGGCACCAGTCCCACTGGTCTTCCTGACTCCAGCCTGGGACACTCACTCTTCCCAATTGTTCCATCCGGGTTATTCCTCAGTGGTGATCACCCCTCTACCCTGCTAACAACCATCCCTGGACCACAACACCTTTGGGGAAAAGCCCAAAGAACCTTCTTGGGGTTATGGAATTCTTCATTATCTGCACTGCATTTGCCTTTCCGACCTCCATCTGACCTCTCTCTGACCACCGGAGGCTTCCTGGAGGCCTCGCTTCTCCTTCTACTCTGTACCCAGCTGGCTTCTCCTAGCCACCCTGCAGGGACACCTCAGCTCTGCCCTCCTCCCCACATGCAGCCGTGTTTGTGGGCATGCTGCTGCCCGGCCTCACTGTGTGGTGATTCCCTACTGACTCCTACCCCCAGACAGCAGGGCCCTGGGCATGGGCTGCATGCTGTTGGCAACTCCATTTCTGGGTCTCTCGGAGAGAGTGGTCCAGGGCATTTGTTGAATAGATGGATCCAAGATGGATACCCAAGATGGATACAGCAGCAGCTGTACAGCAGGATGGGAGTGTGGTCCCTGAGGAAGGTAGACCCGGGAGAGCTCCACATCCAGGTGCCAGTGAGGTAGGGGAGCAAACAGCCAGCCAGAGGCAGCGACTCAGGCTCCTCACGGGGACTCCTACCCTGACTTGTCCCAAATTAACTGCACTTTGGTTCTTGGGATAAACAAACACCTGAATCAGGTAGGCCTCAGGTTTCTGGGCTGAAACCCCATATAATCAAGAATGTGAAGAGATTTTCTGCTCCCCATAAATCGGGCACATGTGTGAACACACGCATGCACACTCACATCCACAGATACACATCTGTTTCACAAGCATCAACACTCACATGTGCATGACCACAAATAACGTGACGATGACCTGACCGGAGACAAGGGCACGTGCTGTCGGCTTTTAGCCTTCTCGAGGCATAGTCTCCAGCCCTTCACAGCTGCTCATGGGACAGCTCGTTGGTATGGCTGTTGATTTGCCATCAGCCATCGGGTGTGCTCTGAGCTCAGCTGGGGTTTTCTACATGATCTTGCAGGGATCTTAGGCCTTTGGGTTTATCATCTGCTTTTCAAATTATGTGTCACCGATTGGGTTGCATGTGACCCTCTAAACCATGGATGTTACCTCCACAAATTCCAGTAACCTATTAAAATATATATTCCAGAGGGGCTAGATATTAGAGTGACTCCACAGTGAGTGTATCAACTATGTGACACAACAAACACTGGCATCGCCTGCACAGACAGGCAGGGGAATCACACAGAAACACCACCGCCCCTGGGATCGGACTCAGGCTTTCCCTCAGCCCCGGGCTCAGTTTTATGCACCAGAACGCGAGCAATGATTAATGAGTTGGTAAGAACTCTAGAAGGTTACAGGGACTACACATGCTTAGTCTAATGATGAGATGGTTGTCAGTCAGCCTGAGAATGACGTCCGGGAATGGGAACCAGCGACCCTCCCAGGATGGTGACGAGCTGCTCTCTGTCCTCAGTAGGCAAAGGGACGCATGAGCGAAAATGAGTTTAAACTGCATCATAAGGTAATAATTTGAGGTATAAAGCACTTCCTGCAGCTGGGGTGGTTACCATGGAGAAGGATAGAATCTCCTCTCCTCAAGGTCTGTAAAAATAAGTTCTGCCCAGTTTTGTTAAGGTTTGGGTGAGTTCGTCTAAACTAAGAGCTGGAGATCTAGCCCAGAACGCCACCCATCCACGGATGTCTGTCTGAATTCCTAAACAGTGTTTTCGGGTCCCTCCTACCCTCTCTCGGGACCTTCCTTTGTTTTTCGTATTTACAAACTGAAGTGTGTCCTTTCTCTGCATAGCTCTGCAATTTGACATACACACTCAGTCGTGTAACACCACCACCGCCAGCCTGTCTTTTCTCTCGGTTCCTTTTTCTCTATGCACATATGTAAAGATTTAAAATCTGGAAGAGATGAGCATCAGGTCGCCCTCTCCAGCCCTGTTTCTCCAGTAGGCCAGACAATGGGTTAAATACATGTGCGTGAAGACAGACAGAGAAACAGAGAGGCCTCCAAACTCTCATTTTCCCTCGACTTGGCATAGGAAGGCCCTGGTGGCTTAGAGAGATGTCGCTGATTCTGCTTATCCTGTGCTGTGAAAGAAGTGAGTTAGTAAACTGATGTAAATGGCTAGGAAACAACAGGTATGGAAAATAAAAAAGCAGATTGGGAGAGCCATTTTCCTAATAAATGAATTTACACTAGACTTCCCAAGCCTGTAAGGCAGGACGCACACGGGTCAGAGAGCTGCATGTGCGTCTAGAGATCCTAGGCGTTTCCTTTCTCACGCACTGTCCAAGCCTATCACTTCCACCTGGTGAGTGGGGGTCCCTCCAAGCCCTACCAGAATGGAACAGACATGGCAGCTAGCTTTCAGAAAGGATCCCCAGAGTCACAGGTCTTGGAAGGAGAGGCTGAGCTGTTGTCATCGGGACCTCACTGAGTGGACTCCAGGAGCCTGGAGTTCCTACGGAGAGGTGGAGAGGGAAGGTGCCCAGGGTGACTGTCCTCAGAGGACCGCACACCCTGTTTGGTCAATAAGTCAGGCTCAGAGGGAACGAGGGCTGAGAAGCCGTGGGGGCTGTTACCTCCAGCCTTCTTGTTGGTCATCCTGGAGGACTGGGAAAGGCACAGCTAAGACAAAACAAAAACAAATGAGCAAAAGCGCACAGACAGGAAAACAGGTGCTTCAGTTGTAGGAATGCAGCCCAGGACCTCTTCAGAATGTCCATGGCAAGCATAGCTCCTGAGAGCTGGAGCAGAGGAGGCTGAGAGCACTGGCCCACAGCAGGCAAGCCGGATGCCAGGGGTTTCCACGTCTCCTGGAGGGTCAGAGACGGCCCAGGGGCGTGGGGACTGGACAAGGATGTCAGCCCACTTCGAGTGGTCCCATCAACAGATACAATGTGAGACCCTGGGATAGCCTGGTTGTCAGAGCAGTTACCATGGGGACAGAGGCTGCGCCAAACCAGGAGGGAGGGGGTCATATTCCCTGCAAAAGCCAGAGGCCCCAGAGGGGCCAAAGGGCTGACAGACCCCACCAGATGGGGCGCATGCACCCCTGGGGAGGCTGGACCTCCGCAGCAGGGGGCTGAGCTGAGAAGGAGCAAGCGGCATGCTTGTGCGCCTGGTGAGGTGCCCCGGAGCTCAGCTTAGTGCAGATCTGTCGGGGGCACACCTGTCCTAGAGCAGTGGAGTTCACACCGGCAAGACAAGGTTAATTATGCAAATAGTCCATCCATGATCTGCCTGTCCTGGTAGCTCTGTAAGGTCTGGTTCCTTGTGGATTTTTATGATAGTCTCTCAGCAAGTGCAATTCAAATGATCTTTCTCCCTCCCTCCCTCCCTCTGTCCTCCCTCCCTCCCTCCCTCTCTGCTCCCTCCCTCCCTCCCTGTGTCCTCCCTCCATCCCTCCCTCTGTCCTCCCTCCCTCCCTCCCTCTCTGCTCCCTCCCTCTGCCTGCGTTCTCCCTCCTCCACCTGTTTCCCACACTGTATCTTCTCATTTTTCCTTTACTGTGCATTTCCAAGCATAGCCCATTTTGCCAAATTCAGAAAAAAAATATATACGTACACACAGATAAAACACGCATATATGCAGATACGTATTATATATGTTATTCAATCAACTTAGTTTTTAGCAGCAGGAAAATAAGTGAGCAGAGTTTAGACCTGTCTTTGTTAAACACTCTTTTCTCATGGTGCCGCTGTTCAAAATTACAAACTACCCTTCACACCCCCAGGACGTGGCCCTCTGCTCCGAACAAACTTAGGGTCTTTGGAGTGGCTGAGAGCAGGGCGTGCCTGGCACCCCGCGCCCCGGCTGTCCCCAGGCAGCCCCGTGGGGTGGAGGGCTGCACAGCGTCCCACATACGGAAGAGTACTCAGCGCGCCTCGGGCTACGCGCCTGCGTGGCCTGAACTGCGCACTCCCCCTGGGATTTCCCCGGGCAGCCTCCTCGTTTACTTTGGCTCAGGTTTGTCCCCCTTGAGTCATGCTTCCTTGAATTGCACACGGTGGGTTTCTGCCCAGAAGATGTGGAGACAGTCTCCCTCCCCGCAGTGGAATTTTGTGTCTTTGCAGCTGCTGGAGAAAGGACTCTGGTTGCAGTAGGTGAGCCGTGGAGGTGGGAGCTGCCAGATCGAGTTTAGATGCCTCCAGGGCTTGGATGCGGAGTGAAAAGGATCCTCCTGGAAGGGGCACAGCCTTGCTCCCCGGACACCGGGCGGGTCCAGATGAATAGGGAACCTGAGACGGGGAGAGAATTGGGGATTAGTCTGCGGAGTAAATGTTGATCTTTCCTCACCTGCTTTTAACAAGTCTTCGCCTTGCTGAAATATTTTTTTATTAAATTTTAATCAAAAGCACAAAAACAGATTGTTTATCATAGGAAAGACTGAGCTTATTGTAAGCTGTTCTTGCCTGGCCAGTCTTAGAGATGTTAGCAACGTGACAACAGATGAGTGTGCTTCACTCAAGAGCAGTAGCTGCTGGGAGACCAGTGCCTGTCTAAAGGCAATGCGTGCAAGAGGAATCTTATTACCTGGCTGATGTATCCCTTTCCACATAAAATTTACTAAGGAAACCCCATCTGCTTGTTCAGGGTTGTATGTAGGCAACATTTCATGGAGAGGGAGCATGTTGATGGTTGGAATTTCAAAGTTTTCATTCGCATGTTTGGTCATCTCTGGATGGTCTTGAGTTTATCTGGATGGATCAAATTAGACAATATGTGATGCACTTCTGGCCTTGGGTGATCTCATGATACAAATTCTTGGTTTATTTTTACAAAAGGCAAACACAGCATCCAGTATGTGTTATAAAGTCTGCCTTCTAAATGGATATTTAAAGCAACATTACAAGTCCATGTACTGGGGCGGCCACTCCATGAGGAACAAACAGTTCCTTCTGTAGTACAGGTTGTCCACTTACTGTTTTTATCCTGGGATGCAAACAAATAGCTGGACGATCAAAACCAACCAGCTCCCTAGCTTCAGAATAGTTAGAAAACAGCTAAACAGGGAAAGACTTACTGCCCTCTTACGAGTGTCAATGCTATTTTATAATATTTTATATAATACACATTTTTATTTTAAATTTTATAATATCCACTATATAAGAATTTTATAATAGAATAATAACCAAATATGCTTATTGAATTTACTCAGTGGGGGTTGAGGTGGGAAATGATCGACACTAATCAGATTTCTTTGACCGTGAAAACATCCATCTACCCTGATTTGTTATTGACAGATTACAAAGCCCATCTTTCTCTCTAGCCCTCACTGGACTCAAATGTGTTCCTTTCTAAAAGAACAGGACGAATACAATACAAAGGAAAGATTCTATGGACAAGAACCAGACAAATGTGGGGCAGAAAATGATAAAGACTTTTAAAGGGAGTCAATATTTGCCAAACCCCTACTGATTTTTCACAACTATCCTTGAGCCCAAGGATTCCAGCAGAGCCTCTGGCCTATGGCCTCTTCCATGCTAAGATTTAGATTTATTAAGAATATTTCCTTCTGCTTTTTGTTTATTGTATGCCTGCTTCAAGTGAGAGAGGACCAAGATTTATTAGATCGTCCTTTGTAACTTCAAGTGTGTGTTTTCATATTAAGAACAAAACAACATGAATTTTCCTTCAAATCCAGAAGTGTATCTAGAGAAAACAGGAATGAATGAGGGGTGGGCTTCCCTGGCAATGTTTTCTGTGGAAGCACGTTCAAGACTTTGCTGGCCATGGACCCCTGACTTACCCTTATTTCTCCTAGTACTGCATGCTTTATATCTGTGTTTCTCAAACTGAGTGTGATATTCGATCAGCCTCCCCTGGAACAAGTCAGCCATCCATGTTCCTAGGTCACACTCACACCTGCCGAATCTGAAGCTTGGGACAGGTGTGGTCCATCCAGCCCTAAGGTGACCCAGACGTACACACACTGGACTGTGAGAACCAGAGTATAGGTAAGTGTCTGGTGCGATTGTGTCTCCCCCTCTTCGTGGTCGCAGGCCTACCCCCAGTGCAGAATGTGACCCTATCATCCAAAATCAGAAGAAAACACAGTCTTCTCAGTGTACATGGACGCTTTTCCAGGACAGACCATATGTTAGTCCGTAAAGCAAGTCTCAGTAAATTTATGAAGTTTGAAGTCATATCAAGCATCTTTTCCAGCCACAATAGTATGAGACTAGAAAGTAATTCCAAGGAGAAAACTGGAAAAATCAGAATACGACTATATCTGGAGATAAGGCCTTGAGAGAGTAACCAAGTCAAATGAGGTCATTCAGGTGAGTCTTGAACCAATAGGACTGGTGTCCTGATCAGAGGAGGAGGTCAGGACACACAGCATGGAGGGACGGCCACATGAGGACGCAGGGAGGGGTGGCTGGACGTTGGTACACCAAGGCAGAGGGTCGCATATGGAACCCGCCCAGCCGGCATCTTCACTTTGGACTCCCAGCCTTCAGAATTGGGAGCAAACACTTTCTGTTGTATAAGCTGCCCTGTGTGCTATGGCAGCCCAAGCTCCCCAGCCCGGCGAGGAAAATGGTGAAGCTGGCCATGTCCAAGCCCCAGCTGACTTGGGGCAGGCTCAGGAAAAGGGCCTTAGCTACCTGGACAGGTTCCTGCCTTTCCCATTGTTAGCCTAAGTCACCAAAACGCACAGCACACAGATGCTCAACACATTTCTTCACATATGTTGGGCACTATTGAATACTTATTAGAGGAGGAATAAAGTGCTACAATTTTGACACAGGTTTTAATGTATTTCATAATGTTTAATGACCATACATAACATTACTGGGTCCCAGTATCAGCTGCTGGCAGCTCTGTTGGTGGTGACAGGTGACTGGTGGGAGCAGGTAGAGCAGAGCTTTGAGCACCCCTCACCTTCAGCTTCAACCTGCATTTTGGTGCATTTTAGACAAAGAAGGGCTGGTGGTTCTACTGCAGCCTCTGCTCAGGCTGGCTGAGGGCAGCTCCCTCCAGCCACCCACCCACCCTGCCGCAGGCGCCTTCCACATCTGCACACGCACAACCACACCACCCACCCACCACACACATGCCAGGTGCCGTGACTGCCGTCCAGTCAGAACTTCCCCCCTTCGGAACCCAGGTCAGAGGCCCTCTCCTGGTTCATCTCACAAATAAAGCCTTTGATTCAAATGCAGATGCAGCAAACCGCCTTCCTGTTGATACATGTACTTTTGAGAATTTCCAAGACTCAAATCCTCACCATTGGCTTTGGAAACCTCCTAAGATGGTATGGATTTGTGAGGTGTCTGCTTTGCTGAACCCTTGAAATAGGAATCCAAGACCACGGGGCGCTCCAACAGCACCTTCCCTTGCAGACGCAGCCCGGGGCCCCTGAAAGCACCAAGCTGAGCATCTGAGTAACAGTTGGTGAATTATTCATTGAAGACCTCTTGTGTATTAAAAATCTTTAGGTACATTCTCCACAAACCTGACAACTTAGCAAGACAGATATTGACATCCACCTTGTACTAAATAAATTCTGCTTAGTGGAATTAAGAAACTTTTGCAAGACCACACAGCTGGAAAGTGTTCATTCTGGACTCAAACCATCCTGCGTCTGCCTCACCCATCGCCTCTGCCTGCCCCATGCCATGGCTGCCCCATGGCTCTTGGTGACCTGTAGGCAGCAGTGGACCCTTTTAACAGAACTGTGCATATGCCCCTTAGAATCACACAATGTGGCCAATTCAGACTCAGAATGTTTCAACAAAAGATTTGCTATTTTGAAAACAAAGACATAAAGACACAGATTTTTACCTTGTAAAGAATTCACTTTGGAGACAGGGAGGGCCAGATATGATACTGTTAACTTGAGTCTCTTTTCTGTTGTTGTTTCTCAAATTGTAGCTGTAAAATCAGCCAAATTCCGTAATAATGAGCTGAAGAACCTTCTAAGGTAGAAAGAAAAAACGGCTTATAATGCTCTTAATTATGATCTTAGTACTTTTTTGACTTGTGCAAAAGAGTTTATTGCTAAACTTACCCTGGATAATAAGAGTTGAGATCTATTGTTCACATGTTTGTCACTTTAATAGCCTAAAATAGTTGGTAAATTGCTCCCAAAAAGGGAAATGCTTCTAAGCAGAATGGCAGGAGGATAAAGTCAGACCTTTTATATTCATGTTATCTTTTTCCTTCCGGATTCACTTCAAGATGTGTGAATTGGGTAAATGCCAAGATACTTTTAAATTCAGAGCTTTCTAAGTAAGAGTAGCCCATATTTGGATTGCGTTTAGAGTGGAATTCTCAATCTAGTTCTATGCCTGCTTGTATCATGCGTTAGAGACAACACTCATTTTATTTTCCTGATTCATGGCCACCAGCCTATATTTCTCCATATTTCCAAGAAATTATTTTATGTCCTTTCTAAAGCCTCATAAAGTAAAGCAACTAAAAACAAACAAAACACACCAAATATATTTGGGATCATCTCTGTTCACTGGAAGTCACATTCAGAAACAGCTGTTCCCCACAATCTCGGTGATTCAACACGAGGAAAAGCAGCAAATTCAGGTGTAAGGGGATCCCAGCTCTCACACGGGGTCTGCCAGCTGCTCTTCAAGCTGCTCAGGGAGGCTGGGGGGCTACAAGTGCCTGCTCACTGCAGGGGACCTCAGGGGAGGGGCCGGCCCGGAGGTGGTTTCAAGTTTGGGCCACAGTGTTGACTGTCCTGTCAGTGAGGAGAAAACATGCCCTGGGGTTCACATCGGTAGCTGATGTCCCCCAGTTGAGATCAGTTAACATGTAATTGTCTGGAGTAATACCCAAACATTCTGAAAATGATTAAAACTAACTTGTCTTTTCTGTTTCTTGGTTTTTGAATAGACAGAAGAAGAAAACAAAGTAACTACATCTTCAAGAAGAACAAACACACATAAAACTTTTATTTTAGTCAAATTAAAAGATGCAGCCATAGGTCTTGGGGCGGGACTACTGTGTCTCGTTGGGGTGCCTTTGAACCAGTCCACAACGCCAAAAAGCTGCTCCCCCAGGTCCTGCCATACCCGTGTAACATGCACGGCTGAAATTCTAGATTAGAAAGATACAGGATCATATTCTATTCCCATGGGGATTATTGTAACCAAATTCCTTTGAGATGTGAGCTTCCCTTTAAGAAGCAACCAGAATGTACCCCTGAGCACATGGCACCCTATACCAGGCTCAGTCACTCTGGGGATCACAGTGAGGGCTGCACCAGCCACTTCCCCGGGGAGAAGCCAGGTGGAGCCGAGCAGGGACACTCGGCCCTTGAGAGAGAAGTGGTGGCTGCTAAATTGACGCACACGAGTGCGGGGCAGTCCTGAAAGTCCTTGACGGTGGCCTCTCGTTTCAGAACGGGGAATGACCTGGTGTTGCACTCAGTTCTGCCTGTCACTGTAGAACTGACTGATGTGGGAAAATGGGGAGTGATATGTGGAATTTTACTTTAAAATCAAGCAGGTCATAATGTGTACTTTGTGTCAAGGGATATGTATATATTAACATCTTCAAAGAATATTACCTTCCCTGGTAACCTGTCCTAATGAGTCATAGCTCAATGTCAGAGAGTCATTCCCCATGTCCAACCCCAATTCTTCATGCTGTCATTTAAGCCCTTTTCCTTTTGTTCTGCCTTTAGTAAATGGTAAGAACGCTGCTGGCCACTGGCGAGCAGTAAAGTCGCTCAGCCCTTTCTTCCTCACGCTGGGCAACTCTAGCCGCCGTTACTGACCCCCACCAGCTACATTTTCATCCTCTGAAGTGACACTCTGGTGGCCCAGAAAGATACTCTAGGGGCTCCACACATCACGGCAACAGACCCAGGACATTTTTCAGTAGCAATCACAGCATCTCTTGATCATCCGCATGGTTCAAGCCTTTGGGTCAGGACATGAGGGAGAATGAAAATGACAAGAGCTCAGACCCTGACCCAGGTCTTTACAGGGCCTGGGGAGAAGGGGTGTCAGCACCAAGGCTGGGCTACCTGCCCGAAGGTCACCTGAAACTCTCAGTGCCCTGGAGGGAGGGTCTGGGCCTCCATCACCCCACCCCGCCCCCGTCCCTGGTGACAGTAGCGTGGCCCAGATGTGGCGTGAGTCATGGCTGTCAGCAAAGGGTGCACGGGTGAGGTTTCCTGGGCCAGGACAGGGAGACAGGACAGACCCCTTCTCACAGGAGGGCTCCAGGGAGCGGCCAACAGGAGCACGGAGGGCTGCCAGTGGGCATCTGCAGTATGGAGGGGAAGGTGGCAGCAGGTGTCCCTGGGAGAAAATGGAGGGGGCAGGCAGTTTGACTTTAATTACACACATAATTATATTCATATTTAATATGCACATGTAATAATATATATTTAATAACGCACATAGAAACTGTGCCAAGCTTCCTTTTATAGCTTTGTAAATTACAGTGGGTGGACCCAGGCCACTGCTGAGCCCAGGACCACCCCTTTAAGCATAGGGAAAAAAGCTGTTCCTGTGGACATAATTTAGATAAAAATTCAGTGCTACAGAAGACAAATTGAAACCCAAAATGAATCAACTCATTTGGACTGGGAGTTGAGACTCACATTGTATGAAGCTCTGAATGATTTCCATCATCTCTGGCCACTTTGGACTTCTCTGCTGGCAAACAGCGATGTCCGTGTTTGTTCCTAGACTTAGTGACAAGTGAGAAACTTGAATAGACTCAAGGATAGGATTATGCAGAGTCGTTATGAGAATTTTTGCAGATAAAATATCTCCCGTTGAGTGCACACCCTTTCTGAAAATGGCGAGGCATGGACTGAACCAGACATAACCCTGCATGTGTCCCAAGCAGACAGCAGTGGGTCCCCACTTTAATATAAGAGTCGCAAGCATTGGCACATCTCCAAGACACACGGAGTAGGTAGGATTCCAGAACTGGGAGCTGATGACCCCAACTCTTCCTCATAATGCTCATTTGATCTCTATCAGTGCCCTTGGGTCCTTAAAGGGAGGTTTTTTAACAGTCTACTCATCACACCTTCTATAAAACCTCCCAAGTACCCAAATACTCTAAAGACACAGAAAACCTATCACTGTTGAAAACGGTCATTGACAGCCCCCTTGCTGTAGTTTGACTCTCCCCTCCCACCAAAAGAAATCTGAATCAAAGATCTGTGTGCAAAGGACTCTCAGTAAGTGTCGCCAAGTGAAACAGAAACCAACAGAGCGCTCGGTCCCAAGAACCCAGCCCTGTCCTTTGCCCATCAAATCACACAGCCGCAAGGTAGATAGAGGAAATATGGCAAACGACAAGTGTGATAGGGGGGTCTTGGCACCCAGCTTTTAGAGTGATCAGAGCTCCCTTCACAACCTCGTCTTCTATAATTACATCCATAATGGCCCTGTTTCCGAATAAGCTCACATTTTGAGATGCTGGTGATAAGAACTCCAACATGAATTTTGGAGGGGCACAATTCAGCCCTTGGCGGGAGTCCCTCCCTGTGGCTTCTGTAGGGGACAGAGGCGATCTCCGGGAGCACCTGACGCTGGTGAGCTCGCCGACACTGGCCATCACACTGGCCGCGGCTCCACTCCACCTATTTTGACCTGCCCCACAGACTTGCTCAGGAACCAGTCAGTAACTGAGGACACCAAACTATGTAGTGATGAGTGAATTATGTGGGCAAAAATGTTGAATTATAGACATGTACCCAATTTAGTTTCTGAAAATAGAAAAAAATGTCTTTGTTTTAATGCAGGAAACATCTACAAAAACCCACCCATAAATGAGGTCTTGATGGAAACCTTCATGAATTCCGAAGACAGATATTTAAAGCCCTTGCCTGTCACCTCCATGCCATAAAATTAGGATTCCTTTTTAACAAATTTGCAACTAATACAAGATCTTAAATTTTGCTTCCAAATATCTGTTAGATTGGTTGAAAGTGATTTAAGTCCCTAAAGCACATGCCTGGTGAGTAATTCGGGGGAAATATTTTTTAAAATGAAGGGATTGTTTATGGGAAGAAAAGGGGCCAGTTGGGGTGTTGGGGATGAAGCAGGAGATGGTGGGCCCTGGAATGAGGGCCTTGTGGCGTGAACCCTGTGCCTGCAGAGACTAAGTCAAGGTGAATGGGGGAAGTTCCTGGCTGCAATTTTACTGCAAAATAAAGAGATGCAGCCAGGCTGATTTGAGATTCTTTCCAGGGCTCTGAATCTCTCAAGCCTTCACTCAGAACCTGCCTGAGTTAAGTGGGGCAAAAACACAGGAGTTAAGCCTTGTACTCTTTCTGTAGAATAGTCCCTGCAATTCAATAGGGAGTATCTATTAGCTATTTAATTTTTCCATTGCCTTACAGCATGTATTCCATATTCAAGGAAAGATTATTTGCCCCGTAAAGAGAGCATGATTATGGGATGTAGTCTCATGTCTGGCCATAACAAAAGCAATTAATATTGAGGGGTTTAGGCCACAGGAAAAGAGGGAAGTTCTGGAAAGAGTTTGCTGTTAAACTTGAATCAAGGGGCTTTTCCTTAAAGAGGCGGACTTAGTCCCTCCAAAGCCCATATAAGCTTGGGATTTAGATTGCATTACAGAATGAAAATAATGAAAATGATATCTATGTCAGATATAGTAAGCATTTCTATCAAAATAGCAACTAAAGTTTAAAACACCATGAAATATCTTCCCTGTTGACATATTCAAAGAAAAAACAATATTCATTTCCATTATTTTTTATTAAATTTTTAAGTTATTAAATTGTGGATACATATCATTTTACAGCTGATCAAAGGTCCTGTGAAATAGTCAATGAAACCTCGCACATGACTCCACTGGCAGCCGGGGAGGAAACAGGACAGTGCAGAGAAAGAGAATTTTGTGCGCATAGAACTCAGTGTCCAGACCGAACCTTGCCCATCGCGATGCCCATCGCTTCAGGAGCATGCACGTCGCCAGGAAGGGAGTGGCCTTCCTGATCCAAAGGGACCAACTGCCCCTGGATCCCTCCCTGTCTCTCCAGAATGACATTCAGAGGGATGGTGACCGTGTTATAAAGAAAGGGAAGAAAACCCACGGAGATAAACTGGAACTTACCTGTGGAAAATCAGCATTGATCCCATTTGTATTTACAACGTGTCAGATATTAACACATGAGGAAATCTTAAAGCAACCTGTTTCTTACAAGATGTATCAATAAAGGAGAAACCAGCGGGGCCCTCAAAATTGGCTCTCAGCACTTAAGTACTGCTACGCTGTACAAAAAATAACAGGAAAGAAATATAATCGTTGTGTTAAACAAACGTCTATAGCATAAAGGAAGGCTAAAAGTTCATGGAGAAAGAAGAACTATCCCTCTGATGTTGGGGAAAAAAAATGCACAAACGGTCCTGCATGAAGCCTGCATATGATTCGCACAATGTGTTCACCATAGACTTTCCGTGTGTGCTGGAGAACAGTATATATTTTCAGGTAGGTTTAGAAGAAATGAAAGAGAAAAAAGAAGATGGGGTGCACTCTTAGTCTTACTTTCTGGGTGACAAAGTTGAGGCTGGTGTTGGCCAGAGAGCTCCTCAGGAGCTGTGGGCGTGCAGCTCGCTGCTTTGTGATTTGTTTCTCTTCTCGTTCACACACCATCATGAATAAGGAGGTCAAGGTGGGTTATCTGTCGCTGAGGGAACAAACGTGTTGAGTTACAGATTTAAAAGTAGTTTAATTTTTAAAGAGCTTCTTTTGAAAATGAATATTTAGGGTTTAAACAAGGGCTTTTAAAACTACACTTACATACAGTCTAATTATATTAGTCTGTTTGGGCTGCTGTGACAAAATGCCACAGACAGAGTGCTTACATAGCAGGCATTCAGGGTTTCCGTCCTGGAGGCCGGAAGACTGAGGTCAGGGTGACAGCTCGGTGGAGCTCAGGGAGGACCCCTCGCAAGGGGCAGACCGTGGCTTCTTGCTGTGTCCTTGCTTGGTGGAGACAGAACAAGACCCCCAGCGTCTCTCTGGATAAGGACACTGATCCTATGTGGGGGCCCCACGCCATGACCTCAGCTAGACCTTCTCAGCTCCCTTAGGCTGCATCATCCCACTGTGGGTCAACGCTTCAGCATGTGGATTTGCGGGTGGGGGCGACACAGTTCTGTCCTTAGAACTACTGTTACAGAATTTGGGAAAATGTAAGTAAAGCACATTTTTAATCTGTATCACTGATGCTGTTGGTCAAGAGCTGAGACCTGGCTGTATCGGTCTAACGTTAGGGGTCGGCAACTACATCCCGCCGGTGGGGCTTGAAAGTGAATCAAGTGGCATGAATTGTGATTAACTGAGTGAATGTGGCCAACACAGGTTGTACCTTGAGAGATCTGCTTCAGTTCCAGAGCAAAGGGGTGGAAGTTTCCACGGATGGAGCCTCAGGCTATCTCTGCTCTGCAACGCTAAACCACACCCCAGACCCCTGAGAGTGTGGAGCTCGTGGACACCACGGGCTTTCCGTTTGCTACCAACACTGTGGCTTTGCTCACAACGTTCATTATTAACACACTTGAGCTTCTAAAATAAAATCAACACTCTCAGATAATACCTGGGTTTCGCTTTTCCAAAATCCCGATACTATATTTTATTTTGATTTTTCTTTTGCTGGAGCAAAATTATCCCTGAGGATAGAAAGAAAATGTATGTGAAAAATCCCTTAAACTTTAAAATGACAGGTACATTGAAGCGATTGGTATTTAGATTATGAACCCCTCCAAGACAAGCCTTTCATCTTGGCCACTAGCACGGTGTCACCTCCAGTAGGAGAAGCTGAGGGAGACTCGCCGGCCGAGCAGCTGGCACGTCACCCAGTGCACTAACTGAGCATGGGTGTCAGAAGCATGAACAAAGAGGGCCGTGTTGTTTGTCCCATGGAAGCCGAGAATGCAGATAGGCGTTATCCCTGGTGATCCGCTTCTGAATCTAACATTGTTCAAAATGAGCTTGGAAAACATTCCAAGCAATGACTGAAATGTGTATCTATTCTCAAGGGAAATGTGGTCTACCTGGCCTGTGCAATTTCTGTATATCATCTAGAAGCTGGACTCCCTCAGTGCACTTTGAGATTTCCTGATATGCAGAAAAAATAATGAAAGGGAGGGATTTCTAAATGCTGCTGTCATGCATTTTTAGAGTCAGTGGTAGTGTTTGGGCCTCCTGAGGGTTCCCTGCACCTTGGGTGATGACTTAGAAATTGAGGATGAGGGTGCTGTTCGGGAGCTGATGGGGTGCTTGGGAATGGCAGGCCAACGCTCTCCATCCCGTCTGCCTGGGACCCTTCTCTCCTGCCAGACCTCAGGGACTGCAGGTCTTCGTATGTGAAGCTTCCTCCCAGCTGCTCTGGTCTTACCCCAGTCACAACTCCAGAACCCCAACAAATCAAAATGAGGGACCCCACAGACCAAGTGAAAAGGTGGGCTGTTCTCTGTGGGAAATATCGACAACACGCATGGCCAACATCTCCAGGTAGGATGACTGACAGATCAACAAGAAGCTTATGAAAACAGAAAAAGAGTTAATAAACAAAATGGCCCAAGTGCAGAAAAAGAAAAACACTGGTAGTCATCATCCAAAAAGATGTACAACCACACCTGAACAATGAAACTTAGAGCAGCAGCTGATACGTGCCATTGCCTCTCATCTTGACAAAAGTTAAAACCTTCAGGGGATGAGGATGTGGGGAAATGAGAACCATTGAACGTACACTGCTGCCCGATGGGGATGGGTCAGCGCAGAACTGGCCGGTAACCATCAAAATGCGAGTGTGCCCTTTGGCCCAGAGGTTCCCTCCCTGGGATCTATTGTAATAAACTGACACATGCACAGAGGGATAATTCTAAGGACGACTATGTTTGCATCATTCAAAATAGCTAAGAAAAGAAAAAGAAAAAAATGTAATTTTCGATCAAAAGGGGAATTAAATAAATTAGAATTCATTTTCACTCTAGTTCATTGCTCTGTAACTATTAGAAGAAAGAAATACATATTCTAACAAAGACAGGTGTTTAAAAATAATAATGCATCTGTAAAATTTGAGTTGAGAGCAAAGAGCATGGAATAAATATGTGTGCCGTATATAGCTGACCTATTCCCTTCCCGGGCGCTCGTGTAGTGCACGTGTACTCATATTTGCTGACAGGAACTACACCTTATTACCTGTAAAGGGAAAACAATGACAATAAGAATACAGAGAGCTGCCGTTTGAGGACTCTGCCCTTTAGCAATTCTGCAAATGTCTTCCTGACATTTTCCCTGTAACTATCAAATGCTTAAAAATAAGCGTGTGTAAAAACCTTTTGGGACAGGAACACACATTGCAACTTACTACAACATTGCTGTTATTTATACCTGCCGCCCCTGCTACCACATTCCAAGGGTAATTTTATTAATGCTTTGGGTCTCCAAATTATTCGCATTTCACATTGTGTAACAGTAATTACGGATGGTAATGAACACCGCAATTAGGCATGACATTCAATTTGGGGAACCCTATACCTCCTTATTACAAACGCTGTTCCAGAAAGCCTTTGACCCTCTGCTCCACGTTTTATTTCAACCTCCTCGTGGACACTTCACTTCATGCTCACCCTCCTGTGTGCCCTGGCGGGAGACGCGCCATTAGCCACGGGCTTCGTGCGGGAGTCCGGACAGCACTGCACGCTTCATTCAAGGAGGTTCTTCCCAAAGGAGAAAAGACACTTACAAAATATATGACACGTTGCAAGCCTCATCCTCATGAGTAAACCTCACGTTTTTCTCAAACAATGACTGTAAAACAAGGCAAAGTTCAAAAGACCCTGTGTGTTCATTAAGGAGAACCTCAGAGTTAGAGCACATTTCATCATCGGCACTGTCTTCTATTACCCAGCTCTGTACCTTTTCTTCTGTTATTTCCATTCTTCTCAAGTCACCTGCATTTCTTCTTTTTATGTTTGGATTTTATGGATGGTGAAATCAAAGCACATTCACCCTCCTCACCCACTGCGGTGGGGCTGTGGACGTTTCTGCTTCAGCTTCTCGGCACAGGTGTGGGCTTCACCTGAGCTTCTGGGAGGGAAGCTGGTGGGGCCGTTGAGCAACATCGGGCAATCTGAGGTCAGCAGGGCATCATTAAGAGAGACCAACACCTCCACTGAAAGGAAAATGGATTTCTGGTGTGGGACAAGCCTTTTACATTTAGGGACTGCCTTCTATTTCTGATTTCTATCTTCCCAGTTGCAATATGTACCTTAATGATTCCTCTTCCGAGGTAAGTTGGTGCAATATAAAATATCCTAGCTTGTCTCCTCTTCAGGAGGGTAGAGGGCTAAGCCAGGCCAGCCTTGTGTGCAGCCCAGAGACCATGATGTGAAAGCCCACAGCCCTGCTCTCATCTGAAGGTGTACTGGGCTGTAGTGCACATGGTGCAGATGGAGAGAAGACGATGGATGTCGAGAAAATGCCTGGTGGAGCCAGGCACACAGGAGGTACTCCGATAGCACATCATTGTGGGCCTCCATTTCAGAGAGAAATAATAATGTGATATTTTTATCTTAAAACCAAGCTTGTAGAGACCATGCCCCCTACTCTACCGCCTGCTGTCCCCGTAGATGGATTTCGGCACAGTGGGGATCATGCATTTGGAGAGGGGCAGACTGAGCTAGAGCGACGGGCGTCCCGCGGAACGATGGCCGGGGTGAGGCAGGACCTCCTTTCCTCCCGTCTGAAAGGGGGGCATTGGCACTGGTCTTCCAGGGGCCTCCATCAAGGCGGCAGTCACAGCTGCAAGGGAACGAGACCCTTCTCATGGCATTTCATGTCCGCCGTCTCCAGGCCACGTGTCATTTCTTAAAGTTGACTCCTTTATCATTATTTCACAAATGAAGGACTGAATGCCAAGTGTTGGAGGTCCAATAACCTCAGCCTCCAGATCTAAGGAGGAAACAGCAGGAGGTGCGGGGGTGCACTGTGGCCGAGCGGGATGGCAGGCCCACCTGTGCAGGTCATGTGCTCAGAGGCGGGCAGGGTGGCTCCAGGGTGCAGCAGGGCCACCTCTGGTTCTGGGGTGTTCCGTCTAACTGCTTTACTCACTATAGGAAGGGCAGACTGGTGTCTCTTCCCCAATTCCATATTTCTAAGATGGCATCACCCACCTAGCTTGGGTCCAGTACCAGCCCTGGGCCCTCTGGGAGCAGAGAACCCTGAAGATGGTCCCCGAGTGGGCTCTCAGGGCAGGATCTAGTCTTACAAAGGTGCCTTTCCCATGTCCAGCTCCCAAATTTCTGAAACCGTGAGCTGAAGTCAACCAGTATCAGCCATCTTTCTTTACCAACATCTACAGGAGGGATTTAACTCTGGCATTTTATGAAGACAGTAAAAACAGTCTTTGAAAATGATTGAATTCACAGTGTGGTAAAATTGTACCCCATTTACTGATCAGGAAAAGTGTGGTTAAATACAGCACTCCGGTTCTGATGCCTGCTTTCTAAGCATTCCCCCTGGTGATAGTGATTGAAACTCCAGCGGGGGTGGTCAAGGACCCCTTCGGAGGAAGTAGGGAATGTCCTCTGCAAGCCCATGAGGCTCCACCCGGCCCTTCCTCTGCAGAGTTTTCATCCTGATGGCTCAGGGCCCTGCATTTTCTGCAGGAGCTGCAAAGGGAAAATGAATTAAACTGTCCATGTCGACTAAGTTCTAATTTCCTTTCTCAGAGCACATATTTTCTATAAAATGTTTGCTGAAATTCTGTCTTTACTTAAAATGGTTTCTCACTATATTATCTGCACTTTCTTCTTGCAGTGTTTCTTTTGTCAGCAATTATGGTAATCGTGGCCAAGTGTACAATATATTTGTCATTTAACATATATTTAAGTTGTTCTTTGTTAAAGAACCCCAGAGATAAGTCACTTTGGGGAGAGAGAGGCGGTAGGGCCATACAGCTTGTTGGTTATAGAGAAACCATCTGGGGTGCAGCCCACACCAAGTAAATCCCACTGATATTTTGGTTATGGGAAGAGGTCAGTTCTACTAACTTTGCAATTCCTGACTTTTGAGTTAGGTCTGTTTGGTAACCATTCCAACCTCTGTAACTAATATTTAACTAATAAAACATATATAATAGCTGGTAACTATCAGGAAGTATATGTTGGGTTCAAGGATTCCTAGCAGCTGTTGCAATGTTTTCTGATAACTTTTACCAATATTATGTCAAAGAACTTTCACAGATTCTGATGAAGATGGCATTGTCCACCTGACGAGCAGAAGGGCCAGGAGCTGGGAGAGGAGAAGTCGCTGCGAACTGTGAGTAGTGGAGACAGAACCCACTGGAAGAGGGGAAGCAGCTGGGGAAATGTCTCCCCTGGAAGGCGGGGTGGCCTCCCCCCTCCTACCCTGCAGGTTCCAGCTTCCATCTCTTCACTTCCTCCTGAGATGAAGGAATTTGTATTTGCCTAATGAACCTATAGAAATGGAAGTTCAGGAGACAGTGAAGATAATGTACTATCTTCAACTACTGTTCTGTATAGTAAAAAGGACCAAAACATGAAAATTTGTATTATCACCAGATGCAAATACACTCCCATATGTGTGGTGCCTGGGGTGGTACCTTTAGGAAACCATGTTTCCCAAAATACATTTGACCCAGTATTAGAAACTAGCACAATGGGGATATCATGAACGGTGGATATAAAGCCAGCAGCTTTGATCTAATTGTGGTGAATTAGTTAAAGTCACTTTTTATTTACTTAGTCTAACTACACATTTGTTGCAAGACTTTTAAGAGAATTTTGTTTTGTGTGTGTGTGTGTGTGTGTGTGTGTGTGTGTGTGTGTGTGTGTGT
>JAQQAC010009165.1:89340706-89354785 GCA_029783875.1 Phataginus tricuspis | reverse complement strand
GTGTGTGTGTGTGTGTGTGTGTGTGTGTGTGTGTGTGTGTGTGTGTGCTGGGGAGGAAGCAAACATTCTATAAAAAGCGTAGCCTTGTACTCAGTTGTGAGAGTCCCATGTGTCTAATTTGTCCTGCTGG
Source organism: Phataginus tricuspis (assembly GCA_029783875.1). Lineage (NCBI taxonomy): Eukaryota > Metazoa > Chordata > Mammalia > Pholidota > Manidae > Phataginus > Phataginus tricuspis. Next base: position 89,354,655 of record JAQQAC010009165.1, on the reverse strand, counting down.
ACGTCCAATAAATAAAACATTCAAAAATATTTTGTAGGAAGTTTGCCCTTCACTCTATTGATTTCCATCAAAGCTCTCTAAAACTTTCCAGGCTTGACCTTTTCTTCTTTAAAGACAAAATATTCTCCCAAAGTGACAACATTAAAATGTTATCATGTAGAAAACCCTTTTGGTAAGGTATGTGTCATCAGGAAATAATGGATGATGGCGTCCACCTGGGAAAGCGGAAGTCAGCCTGCGTCTCAGGCAATGATCAATGAGCGGGGGGCGGGGTGGGAGTGGTGATGAGGGTGGGGGTGCGCATACCTATTCTGTGCCCCCAGAGGAGAGTCCTGTGGCCCCACTCACCCTGGCCCTAGGGTCCCACTTCCAATGCCTGCAAATTGCCACATTCCCTGCTGCAGTATATATGCCTCAAGTTTCCCCAACTTTTACTGATGTTTTTCCAAGACTTCCCTTTGTCAACAGGATCACTGATTTTCAACCTTAATCACCAATATGACATTCTTAAAAATGTTAAGCAGAAAGCGGAGTGGAGAAACATTGGAGTGACTGTGGGTTTGTGATTGTCAGTGAAGTCCTTTACAAAGAGAGAAACATGTCACTCCAATTTCCATTTGCATTGTGAATTTGTTTAGCATTAAACATACACAGTATATTTACAAGGCCAGGACTAAGAAAAGGCAAGACATAAACAACATTTAACAGGTATGAAAAATTAGTAGTTCAAATAATTCATATTTTAATGAAAGTTTCAAAAGGTCAAAATTACTGTGAAATACCCATGATGAATAACATGGAAAAGTGTGAAGAAAGACAGGATCAATATTGCTGGTATTCCTTTCCCCCAGGCTGTGGTGTGGCTTGGCATAGCTTGGCACCACGGACAGTGATTTTAGGTACATTTACAATTAGTCTCCACTCCTGGGATCGTCTGGTGAGTCCCTGTCCGCCTCCAGTCGCGGCCAGAGGAGAGAGAGGAAGTCAGGCAGAACACGGCTTGAATGCCTGGCTTGTGACAGATACTGTGAAGGACATATTTCTACATCATGTCATTACTGATATCAGTATCAACATAGACATACACACATGCATATATAAGCACATGTAAATGCATATGTATCACCATATTAGTTATGTCTCTTATTTCTTGCGATTTCTGATACGATTCTGTAAGGTGAATGTGAATTTATTAAAATTTCTCCATAGTTCCTTTCCAGTATCTGGTCCATTTGCCCTGAACTGGGCTTCACAGCTTGTAGAAACCCTCGCTGTTCCATTCCGACCGCAGCCCTCAGTCAGGAATGGCAGTCCTCACTCTCAGAGATGGAGAAGGAAGTGCAGTGTTTGACGTGCAGGGTGCCCAGACAGCCTGTGTGCAGACCCACAGGTAGCTTGGCCCCCAACATCCTTAAGCTCAGGCGATTTTCTGGGCAGAAGAGGCTAGGAAGGTGATATTCAGAGGCTGAAACAACTGAGATGAATCCCAGAATCATATGCAGGTGTAGGAAACTTCTCCGAGAGGCAAACTTGCACTTTTGAGAATGAGAGGCAGCCTCATTGCTCCGCGGACCAGGAAGGGAACTGTCTGCACCCAAGTGGGAGCTGGTGTGTGGATCTGTACCCATGGGCCACATCTCAGAAACACGCAGAATGCGAGCCGTGCGGGAAGGCACCCTGGGGCTTAGCACGTGCAGGACTCTGATTTATGGGCTATCAGAGGGAAAGCTGAAGGCATTTGGTAAGTAAAGAGAACAGATCTCCTAGGATGGGGCAGGGTGAGCTCTGTATGTCAAAAAGGTATCTAATTGCATGAGAATTTCCTAAAGCCCCCGGTGAAGCCCCACTCTAGAGGACTTGTCTAAAGATAAAAGAGGAGCGAGAGAAGCCACACTGTGGTTGAGGACCTCACAGACCACACTTGCAAAGCAGAAGAAATGACTGAGCATGGTTGTGGCACAGATCACAGGAATGACATTGCGAATGGCACATTTCTGATGGGAGATTCCAATTTCCAGGCATCTGCTGGAAGCCTCATCCAGCTGAAATACTGCATCTGATAACTTTCAAACTCGCTCTGCTGACATTTTTATATCCCAGAAAGTAGAGCAAGAATCAAAGGCAACTGTTACTCTGGAATTAATGCTGAGCAGCAGGAACTGGCTGCTGGCTGGAGAGGAAGAGGCAGAAGTCTTGGGGAGATGTGCTGTGTCATCATGGAGTTGGAGTTTACAGTGGCCTAGGAGGCAGCCTGGAAGGGTCAGAGGAGAGCCTGCCAAGTGCAATTCTGAAACTCTCACAGGAGGACAGACAGGTTTAAAGGCTTCAAAAGTCTGATTCCGATACAGGATGTGGATATTTTTAAGAGGGAGAGAGAGGGGACAGTGAGCATACACAATAGGCTCTTTGATAAAGTCATCCTCTGTAAGGATGTGTGCAAAAGATTAAAGGAAGGCTTGTGTGTGAAGAACAATAAGAACATTAAGACCACACACTTTAAGAATTTTAATAGGAAAGCTAATATGTAGAATGACCTGCAGCTTTTGAAATTGATAAAGACACAAATTAACTTCTTAACCCACATTTAAATCATAAAAAGAAGAACAAAGATTATCTAGACATGCTGCGAGGAAAGATGTTTCCACATGTCTTTCTTCATAATGACCAGCTGGGCCATTACCCTTCAAATAGTATTTGGGGACATCAATCTCCTGCAACTCAATAATAAAAAGAAAATCCAATAGAACTGGGCAAAAGGTCTCTTTACATAAGAAAATATGAAAATGGTCATTAAACATAGAAAAATGCTCAGCCCTGTTTAATCACTGGGGAAGTGAGCACCAACACCAGGAAGTGCTAGAGCCAGCATGGCTAAAGTCAAAAAATGACAGCACCAAATGTTGCTGAGGACATGGAGCAACCGGAACTCTTATCTCTTGCTGGTAGGGCTGTAGAAATGTGCAACCACTTTGTAAAATATTTGGCAGTTTCTTATAGAATTAGGCATACAGTTATCCTATTGCTGAGTACTTCTAATCTTAGGCATTTACTCAAGAGAAATGAAACATGTCCACAAAAGATGTACAAGAATGTTCATGGTGGTTTTATTCATCATAATAAAAAACTGGAAATAGGTAAGGTGTTAATCAATGGTAAAGCATGTAAATGGAGGGATATCAAATAAAGGAATATTACTGAGCACAGAAAAAGAATGAATAGTTCACACCTGCACTGGATACATCAAAAACATTAGGCTGAGTGAAAAGAAACATTACACAAAAGAGTATATGGTGTGTGCTCCATGTATATAAAGTTCTAAATCAGGTGAATCTAAATCTAATCAATGGTAAGAAAAAGAGAGAAAGAAAAATCAGAAGCTGTCCTAGAGGATGTAGGGATGAAGGCTAACCAGAGGGAACTTTTTGAGATAGTGTAATGTTCAGTATCTTTATAGGAATTTGATAATACAAATGTGTGCACTTGCCAAAAATCAGTGAGTAAACAGGTAGGATTTATGTAATTTATTGTATGTGAATTTTACATCTGCACAAAAACTTACAAGCAAGTGTTAAACTCTAAATACTGAATTATGCAAGTTACTGTGAAATGTGTCAGAGAAAAATGATTGATGAGTGAATGGATAGATATGTCCAAGACAAGCATGGTAAAGGGTTATTGGCAGAATATAGGTAGTGGGCATATTGGTATTGAAAATTATAATAAAATGCTAGGAAATAATTATATGAAGGAATAAAGCTCAGTATAGAGTAGGAGTTTATAAAGGTAACCTGAGATGCTCTATGCTAGTACAAAGGTTTCTAGGCTCAATATATCATAATTACAATAAGCATTACAATTTACAGATGAAGTCACTTGGTAAGATTAAGGAGGAGTAGAAGTTCAAATAGAGTTTCAATTGTTAAATAGGACATGAAAGTTTCATCAGTGCTGTGGATTGTATAGCCTGGCGTTTATCCAAAATAAAGATAGTATATAATTCAAAAAGTGTCTTAACTAGTATTCACTTGCTAATTCTTGGGAGTCTACAATTTTTAATTTGGTATATTTTTGCTTGTTTTCTTTCTATAATGGAATTAGTTTTCATTCATTCATTGAGTCAGTAATTGTTACTGAGTGTCTACCATCTGTCAGGCAGTGTGCAAAATTGTGGGAGCTGAGTGGAGAAGAGAGAAGATGTGGCGTCTGCCTTGTGAGAACCGTAACAGGGCAGGGGAGGTGACACCGGAGCAGAGGGTGGGGCATGGGCCCGGTGCTGTGGACGCAGCAGCAGGGACATGCATGGTCAGCTTGGTCCTAGGCGGGCCGAGCTCATCCCTCAGGGGCCTGTCTAGTCCAGCTCAGACTCCGGGGAGGCCCATGTTAGCCCTGCTTCACCCAGGAGCACAGACCGCTGGGCCATCAGTTTCCAACTTGATGAAAAGCCAGAATGGGAGTCCAGGTGTGGCACCAGAGTGGGAACCCCTACAGGGGGGAAGGTGAGCCCAGAATCCTCAAGGAGGAAGCACTTCCTCATCAGCCTGTGTCCTGAGCTGATGCACCTGGAGCCCTGGGCAGGCTGTAAGGTGAGGCTGACCGTGAGATTTTAGGTGACTGAAATGTGACCCTGAGAACTGGAAAACAGAAATAGAAGTGATGGGTTTGGGGTGGGGTCCAAGATCCAAACAGGGTCAGATTTTAGCAGCTCCATGATGAGAACTCATCACATGATGTCTGCCCCCCACCATCAGTTACCATCAGGAGCCCCCTTCCCAGGGGTCAGGAGTCATGGGAAGAATTCAAGAGGTAAGGTCAGTATATCTGCAGGTCATTATCATTTTAATATCCAATCTTAGTATTTCTACAACACTTCTGTGAAGTTTATATTTCCTAGAACATTATATGTAGTGATGAACATTTTGATTAGAAAATCCCAAAACAACATTTTTATAAGTTGGCAGTATCTTCATCAGCCAGCCAGCCGCTGGGAACGGGGAAGGAACATGCAGGGGTGGAGCTGAGGCCTGGCACCACACCGTCCTGGACTGGGATGCTGGTACCCCTCTCAGTCTCCATCATCTGTCTTTTTGTTTTGTTTTGTTTATTTTGCTGTTGTTTTAATGTAGGTGGTGGCAATGCCGACCTCTGAGGTTGCAAGGCAGATGGACAGAGATGGTGTAAGCTGTTGCTTAAATGCATACATGTAACATAGCAAATGAACACTGTTTGTTATTATGATCGCTGTGAGTATAAGTTTGTTCAAAACACAAAGGAAGACCCTCTGTCAGGGGTAACGGCTGGTGTCCACCAGCCAGAGGCGGTAGCCCAAAGTGCAGGACCCCAGACCCCCCCCTCATGCCGTTCTGGGGGGGGTGCTTCCCTTCTGCCAGTGATGAACCAAATGGGGACACAGGGAGGTACATCTGTAGAATTCAATTTTAAAATAACTTGGAAATAAAACAAGAACAAGGTTAACTTGGTGTCTTGACTTTGAAACTCACAGGAATGAAACTGCTATTAAAATAGCCACTGAGAGTGAGTTTAATGCAAACCATCAGTAAAAAACTGATGAAAAGTAGGGGTTTATCTCCCTGAGTGCCACCCACCTTGCATGAAGGCGCATCTCAGCACGCAAACAGGCCCTTGGCGCGGCAGAGTGGCTGCTCCATTCACAGTTCTAACCGAGCACCTTCCCAGCACCTGCTGACCCAGGTCTGTCCCCTGACCTTCTGGCTGAGCGCAGTCCAGGCAAGGTGGTCACTGTATGGACCTTAGTGGATCGGCTACATTAAGATAAAAGCTATTTGTCTGTTCTACTTGAGTTATTAACTAAAGAAAAATGAGTTGTTTTTCACTATTTCAATCACCAAGTTACTTCATTTAATTGTGGCCATGTCCACCTAGCAGAAAAAGTCTTCATTCAAATCGTGCAATGTTCCCATTACTGTCTCATTAAATAGAGCTTCTGTATCATCTAGTTCACAGACTGCCCCACAAATAAAAGAGGGGTCCCTTGACTTCTGGCCCCAATGTTTTATTTTGAGACTGTTCTCAGGATGACGCCACAGCGCTCTGGAGCCCTGAGTGGATGCCCCCAGGCCCCGCCGGAGGAGTGTGAGGAAGTGGCCCTTAGCAGAGGGGTCTGCCCCACCCTGATGCCAGGGTGTGCTTGGTCATGTCTGGAGACACGTGGTTGTCATAACGACGGAGGGAGAGAGCTCTACTGCCAAATTGTGGGGACGGTCCTGAGGTGCTTCTAGACGTGGGCCAGCCGTCCACAGACAAGAGTTTTCTGCCCCAAAATGTGAAAAGAGCAGGGGCTGAGACACCCTGGTTTGACGGAAGACAAATCTAGTATTTGAGGGGGCGGTGGGTGATTTGAGGCCAAATTTCCAGAGTTCATGGATTATTTTCCCTGGTTTCAAGGGAGGGTCCTGACTGTGGGACAAGGTAAATCCTATACTCTTTTTTCCCCCCTCTCAGTTCACGTTGCTGATCTTTCTCTCAAGGTACTTTCACAAATTTAGCGAAAATTCCCATTTCTTTGCTTTGTGGAAGGTAAGTTTGAGCTTGCCATTTTTAACAACTAAAACAACTTTATAACTTTAGCAAAGAAAATGCAGAATTCCAATAGTCTGTGTAAAGCTTTTGGCTTTGAAACATGCATGATGCCATTATTACTACGGGCAGCTGTTTGCAAGGCTTTCCTGCATTATGACCGTTGAAACTGACCCTTCCAGAAACTGGGTCTATCTTTGCCACCACTCTGAGTGGTCTTCCTTTTGGACTGACTCAAATTATTATTTTTCACTCTGGGATTTTCTGGTGAAATCCTGTGCATTTTCCCCACACTTACTTGTGTTATGGTTATTTTTATGTTCATTTGTGTGTATTTTCCAAAACCAATTCCATTATTTATGTCACCTGTGGGCAAAATGACCAAATAGCTCCTTTTAAACTGTAGAATCCATAAGTATGTTACACTGCAGAGATGGCTTATATGAATGTCTCTTTATGCACATGCACACATTATATACATGTGTGCACACATATGTAGGACACACACACACATATCCTTAGATCCTAACTGATAAATTTAGAAGTACGTTTTCCTCTGCTTTAAAAGATGCATCAATAGAAGAAATAGCTCAGCAGTCTAGCTGCAGTTCAAAGATTTTAGGAAAGGCTTTCAGGGATCTCAAATCAGTGGCAGGAATTTCTGATGAAATACTACAGAGCATCTGGGGTCACCTACAAGGAGAAAGACGAACAAACAATCTCTATCAAGGTGAAAAATATAATTTATGTTTTATCAAGAGCACCAAGAATAAAGTGCTGCAGCCAGTCCTGCCTGTATCCCAAGCTGCTCTGCTGCCCGTGGGGCCTGAGGGGACTCACTCAGACTCGCTTCCCTCACCCAAGGGTGTGTCTGGTCCCCGGTGATGGGAGCTGCACCTGCAGCACAGGCTGGCGCTGCCCCCTCTGCTCAGCTCTGCATTTTAAAAGGTTCCTTAGAAGCATAACATGTAAGAACTGGAAGAGCTTTCAGATGCCAGGTCCCTGGATTTATAGATGAGAGACTTGATGTACAGAGAAATAAAGTGACATGCCCGAGGACCCACTGCTGGTCACTGACAGCACCCAACTTTCAGCCCAGAGCAGCTGAATTTTTGTCTGCATTCTTTCCACCAGAACTGCCAGGGAGAAAAGATATTTTTCTCCAGTAATTTAAGATTTCTGTTGTCCTTGCCTCTGTTCCCACTGGCTGATCTTCAAAAACAAGCTTAAGCATCCCCTCGCACGGGACGAGTTTTCTGGCCACGCCAGTGTCTGTGGGTAGCTCTTGCCTCCGAATTCCTGCCATATCATTTAATTACTTGGCTGGTCACACATCCATTTTAGTGCTGTTTTTCCCAAAGGATTCTTGTAAAGGTAGGTATTTCTTAAGCTTTCTTTGTCTTCACTATAAGTTTTAGCTGCATCAACAATAACAAAGTATGTAGCTATAACATTCAATGGTAGTATATAAATACATGTGTATGTAAGACTTTCCCCTAACATCTCAGTTAATGATACTACGAATCCTGGTGAAGTTTTTTTGGTTATTCATTTATTCAAAGCAGGAATAATTTACTCTCTAGATTTGGGACCATGATTGAGTTGGCTTTTACTGGAAAATTCTGGTAGTAATTAATAAACCTGTCCCGCTCTCACAAGTTCACTGCATCAGTATTTTCACCTCTATAGGTCCTTGTACTGCCCTTTCTCTCTTAAGAATGTGCCTCTTTTCATGGCAAATTCAATTTCTTTCTGATACCGTGTGTCATTTTGTGCACACGGTTACCCTCTTTTATACGAGGTATCAAAGAAATGTAATACCAGCAAGACACCAGAATTTTTCTACATTCAGTATTTGTAAGAATACATGATTTTTATGAAGTCACTCTGTATATTTTGAGAAAACTTCCGGTAGGCTTTAAATCAATTCTTAATAAAACGACTACTAAAATGACCGTATGAGCCCACAGGCATGAAGTGGGCTTGCAGGGAGTGGACTCTCACCTCAACACGTTGACTCAGTTATAAAACCTCACCTAGGATTGAGGCCTGAATGGCAAAGTTGGAGTGCACTTTAGTCAAATAAGGATTTTAGAATTAAGCACAGAGACTATTACATATCAGGGCATTATATGTTCATAAATAAAGTCTCTTAGAAAAATCTTTACAAAATTCAATGTGTATTACTAATAAGGCATTGAAAATAAAATTTGTGCTATTATTATACTTGACTCTAAAACACTGTTAGTGCGTTTTGTTCGTTGAATACCAGTGCTCAGGATGGATAAAAATCACTACCATATGAAACACACCTACTGTGAGGTGGGACCACGCAGGTGCGCAAAGTGAACCAGCAAAGTCTCAAAGGTGCCATGTGTGAGGGGCACGGAAGGCCCCGTGCAAGCAGTTTTTGCTGGCTGCTCTTTGCACCCTTCTGGGGTGCGTGTGACAGTACACAACAGAGACTGAGTCTGAGTGTGCAGATAGAGTCACACACAGCAGACAGGAACTGTGCATGAGCAACAGGGAGGACGACAGCAGCTGCTCCTGATACGAGATCAACGGAGATATTAAGCATCTCATTTAATTCTCCCCAAACCCTCGAGGAAACTCAGACCCAGAAGCACTCAAGACCACAGGGTTAACACAGGGTGAGTGGGCGCGGACCCCTGGCTCTCATCCCAGAAAGCCACGACACGATTCCATGGCTGTGAAGAGCTATCCGCTGAGGACCCGTGATGTTATTTTGTTATTTTTGTTATTTTTTTGTTGCCAATTAATCCAAAGACATAATCAACTTTATGAGTACAGGCTATGACTATATTTGTCATTGTACCCTTGTTAGTGTTAGCAGTGGAGTTTATTTTCCCACTGAATATAAAAGTCTTTCATTCCCTCACAGGTGATATGACAGAAGTATTTGTGTAGATAGATGCTGACACTGGAGTGTCTGAGCTGGAAGCCATGTCCACATGGACCACACAGTTTGCGAGGAGGTCATCTCCATGGGGGAGAGCTGGGTCCAGAGAAAAGCTACCAACCCCTGGTCTTGGCTTTCCTGGGGCTGGCACCATCTCAGAGTGTGGTCACAGGTATGCCACCACTATAATCCACAGGCTGGCCTTTCCACCGTTTATAACTAAACATTTGATGTATATGTGTGTATATATATATATATATATACATATATGTATATATAAAATGTTAGCATATGTGATTTCATTGATTGGATAACTGAAGGCAGAAAGCATATAAAATCTTGAAAGTCTGAGTAATCCTCTTGGAATATTTCTATTGATTAAACAAATCAGATAACAAGAGTTCCTTCTATATTTCCTCTTGTTATACACAATCTAATTTTTTGAGCTTCGTAAAAGCCTACTTATTGTGACAATGATTTGTTGAGTGGGAGAGTATATTTGATGCTAAGAAATCTTTGTAACAGCTTAGTCAATAGTCTGCTGAACTTTAAACAATTAATGGTGTTTTTTAGAAAGATTGAGTTTAGAAATTCAACTCTGTCAGAGAACCAGTTAATATGACTATTTGACAAAGTTTTGAAGAAACCATCTATATGCCGTTTCATGCGCACAGAAAGGAGCACTCGCACTCTAATGAGAAAAGAAGAGCTTTGGCATGGAAACCAGCTCAAAGGAAAAGCAGCTTTCCAGACCAAAGTGTTCAGTCTCGATGCCAATATTTAGGCTCTGCAGTGCCCAAGGAAATGTGCCTCCTCCAGGGCAGTAAATCTTGATGATGGTCCTCCGAACAGTCAACAGGGCATGTTGTGTGAGAATGCATGTAATTTATGAACAACTGTCACCTCAAATTTGCAAACAATGTATAACAAGGATGATAGAAAACGATGGAGGAGGAAAATCCACTGCCGTGGGCACGTGTGGCTTCAGCACGCTCTTGCCCATGGCTCACAGGGGATGGGACCCCCATCGGCCACCAGTGACGGGGAAAGCCCCGTCATAGTCATATATACTCCCTTCTCTCCTTCCCCATGACCCTGAGGCATGTATCCTTTTGGTTCAGAGAGAAGACGAGTCAGTCATTGGAGGGAGATGAGATGTCAGAGGTGATGGACTCCTCTGAGACTGTTTTGCTTGTTCTATAACAAACACTTCTGCAAAGACGGTTTGTAAACAGCCTCAGGCAATATACTGATCTGAAACATTCCTCCACTGGAACTCGTTTTTGACACATGGGCTTCGCACTGCAATTTGGGTTTTATAAGAATTAGCTGTAATCTTTAATCAGTCTTGTCCTTTCCAATACACTGAAATAAAGTGCTCAAATGCAAAATTCATGGTGAAAGGCAGGTGCATCTCAGAGGTGGAGGAGATGGTGAGCCGTGAAGGAATTACTAAGTCAACAGATGTTTATCAAGGGCCGCCTGTGAGCCAGGCCAGGGGCTGCTGCCCAGAGCGGCTTCTTCTCTCCTGGGGTCAGTCTGACATCCCGTGGAGATCTCCTACGATCCCCAGCTGCTGTGGTCACTCCAGCCTCCTATCCCAGTGCCAGTTCCTGCTCAGTCCCCTGCTGGTCCTTCTCTGGATCTGGGACTTACTGTGTTATTTTCTGTCTTACCCACTTCCCTCCCCCAGAAGGTAGCTTTTATCCTGTCTTATTCATAGTTGCTCTGGGTTGAATTGTGCCCCCAAATTCATATATGGAAACCTTGACCTCCATGACCTCAGAATGTGCCATATTTGGAGACAGGGTCCTTACAGAGCTGGTCAGGTTAAAGGTCATCTGGGCTTAATCTAGTAGGACTGCGTCCTTATAAGAGGAGATCAGGACACACACACACCTAGAGGGGCAATCGCGTGAGGACAGGGGAGAGGATGACATCTACGTGCCCAGGAGGGAGATCCCCGGGACCAGCTCTGACACCTCGACCCAGGCTCTGGGCCTCCAGAACTCTGGGAAGTTAAGCCTGTCGCTCGAGCTGCCCAGGCTGCAGTATTTAGATGGGGCAGAGCAGACATGTATAGCTGCCTGTTAGCAGCACCCGGAAGGGGTCCTGGCTCTAGTAGGTTCTGAGTAAGTACTGGCTCACTGAGTGGATGCATGAGTGAGTGAATGAATGAATGCAAAGACCAGTGCGCCGTGTCTCCGCAGCTCCCTGACCTCACCTGTCACTTCTGGCTTTCCAGGTGGGTGGGCTGCTCCAGGATCAGGGCCCCCTCTGAAGGAGGCGGCGAGCACTACGCATCAGCAGAAAAGCACACAGAGGTCAGGGGTGAGCTGCCCGGGGCTGGTTAAGGGGTTCCCGGGACCTGGGCAGGTCCTGGAGTCCTGCCCCACAGAGCCCTTCCTGAGCACCCACAGCCTGCTCTTCTTTCAGGGCCTGCAGCTCATGCCTTGGCTCTGAACAAGTCCTACTGAGACAAGGTGTGTGTGTCTCCTTCCCTGGGGGAGTCCTCCTCGTGGGGCCTGGGCCTGACTTACTCGGCTGGGTCCTGCACGCACCCTGTGAGTAGGGCGGTCGGATGGCAGGTGTAGCTGAGCTGAGTAACTGCTCATGGTGCTGAGACTCTCCTCCTGCCTGTCAGCTTCAACCCTAGCCTTTCTCTCAGGCCCACATGTGGTGGATACACAATCAGAGAGCCCTGGCGCACATGTCAGCAGGCTTGTTCCAGAAACAGACAACACTGGGCTTTATATTCATAAGGAAATTGGGGAGTGTCAAAAAGCTGAGGGAAGAGTGACATAGTTGGCCACATTCAACATAAATATAATTATTTGGAATGTTTGCTTCCAGAATCTAATTGTAATTAGAGTAACTTACTCCCACGGCAACATATGCAGCTTAACAGAGATATAAACTCTGTGACAGTACAGAACATTTTGAAATACATCAAAAATAGCACAGAGTCGGATTCCCTTGAAAAGGCAGAGGGTTTTTGTTTTTGTTTTATTTCGTCAAGTTGGCTCCATGAAGTAGAAATGGGATAGACACTAAGAGATTCTACATGTATGATCTTCTCCATGAATGGACCTCAGCAGAAAGTCTCCTTAGGATTATAGCGGTTATTGTGAAAGGTAAGGATTTGTCCACATTCAAACTGATTTTCCTGAATTGGAAAAGGAAAACTTTAAATTGAGACACCTGCATAGGCTAAGAACTCACCAAATTTTAATAAGAGGGCTATCAAATGCACAGGCATATAAACATACATCTATATGCTGTTTCCCACTTCTTCCTTCTAAGTTTCAGTTTGTCTCACCTCGAGGCGTCGCAAATCTTTATCTCTTTTCTACCACCTGTGCTTCATTCCTTTTCTTCTTTGGAGGCAAAAATGTCTTATGAAATCACTTCCGGTGTGACACAGGAGCATATGAAATGGCTCTGGTTCCTGCGTGAATTATACGTCACCCTGTTTGTAAAGAAAAGAAAATGGCATAGTGTCTGCAGCATAGAAGGCACTCAAAAACTGGGGGATCTTGTTTTTGTGTTAATAATACTAAAGATGCAAACAATTCACATAAGGTGAAGTGTACAAAGCAAACAGAAAATTCATAGAATTGCTAATTCAAAGAAATGAACCATATTTTAATAGCATCAAAGTAGTCAAACATAGGAACTTCGCATAACAGTACATAACTAAATGTCACTAATCAGTTACTGATGTAGCGATCTGGGTATACGTGCAGACAGAAGGGGGTGACGTCACATATTCTGTGGCACCCGCGTATGGCCGGGCGTGGGGAATGTGACCGGGCCTGGGCGCAAGGTTCCCTTGGCCCCTGGGTCATGACACCCTGTTCCCTCGGACGCCTTGCTCCCGCTGTCTGACTCCAGTCCCAGGAGGGGAGTGCTGGTGCCTGTGGGATGTGGTGGGCAGAGGACCTGGGCTCAGCACCGGGTCCTTTCCCAGAGGCCCCTGGGGAAGTCTGCTGTCCTGCTTGCTTCTGGACACTTCTGACTCTTCTTCCCAAGCCTGGGAGCCGGGCTGTGCACAGATAACTGCTCCATTGCTGGGCCAGCTGGGGCTCCAGCTCAATAAATGCCCTTCGCTGAGTCCCCCAGGGGCCAGTTCCTGTCCTTCCCCACCAGGGATCCCAGCTCCTCTCCCTCTTCCTTCCCCTCTGCCTCCTCCCCTCCCTCCTCCTCTGTCGCCCCTCCCCGTCCCCCTCCTCCCCCTCCCTCCTCCTCTGTCACCCCTCCCTCTCCCTTCCCCTCCTCTCCTCCCCTCCCTCCTCCTCTGTCGCCCCTCCCCCTCCCCCTCCTCCCCCTCCCTCCTCCTCTGTCCCCCCCTCTCTCTCCCTTCCCCCCCTCCTCCCCCTCCCTCCTCCTCGGTCCCCCCTCCCTCTCCCTTCCCCTCCCCCTCCTCCCCCTCCCTCCTCCTCGGTCCCCCCTCCCTCTGCCTTCCCCTCCCCCC
>JAQQAC010009165.1:89285010-89340606 GCA_029783875.1 Phataginus tricuspis | reverse complement strand
CTCTCCCTTCCCCGCTCTCTCCCCTCTGTCTTCCCTCCCCACCCCCATCCACCTTCTCCTTCTCCACCTCCCCAAATCCCCAGCCACCCCAGCTCACCATGAGCTCAGGATGGACATTGTGTTCCATCAGAAGCAGCAGGTACCCTCTGAGGCTGCCGACCAGCTGGTCTGTGCAGGCAGCTCCCCAAAGACTTGATCCGTCCACCATTCTCTTCCTCCAAGATTATTTTGTGTGATTATCACTGTGATAGAGTCATTCCTGCTCTTAGTCCAGGCTCTTTTCTGACCACTTTCTCTATTCCCAAGCCGCAGGATTCTGAGTGACAAGTCATACAATTATAACTTAATTTATAAACCTACAGTTAGTTTAAGGGGAGAACGAACATGCTCGGGAAGGTAACTGGGAAATCCAGTTGGAGTGGACTAGGGGGAAGGGTGCTGGTGGAGTCCTGGCAGGACCGTCTGGACCTGGCCTTGCCCTGCCCCAGCCCAGCACTGCCACTGCGTGTCCCCCTTGCATCTGGGCAGCCCGTGCCCATGTGGCTTTGAGGAGCCACTCCGACTGGCCCAGCTTCTTCGGGCTGTGCTGTTGCCCACATCGGAAGGACATCATTACGAGAGGGAGAGAGAATGTTAATCACAAAGACAGGGAGCCCAAACGTCCTGTAATAAGAACACACGTAGTAAAAACCGGGACACAGAGTGTTTCCAAGGCTGACCGCAAAGGGATGGAGCGTCATGCTAGCAGGCAGTCAGCACTGTGCTGTGGACTGTAGGGAAAATGTTTCTTTGACGTTTTAAATTTTATTTTCTGCAATGACAAAACAATTTCACCTTCAAAAAATTTGAGTTTATCTTTGATTGCTCATGCCACCGAATCACAAGCATGATTCTTCCAGCTCATTGTCCATTAATGCTTTGAATCCAGTTTCATGAAAATACCCTAGAGGAGAGCAGTGCCAAGAGGAGGCCGTGTTTCTGTTTCCGGTGAAAATAAAGAATTCTGGGTCATATGGCAACCAAGTCTTTTTATCCTTAGGATTTCAAGACACTCAGAAAAAGTTATCGTTTCATGAAATAACACACTTCTCCTGGAGAAAGAGAAAGTAAAGCAGATTCCTGGAACAGTTTCAGTCTGTGTAGTTAATTCTTTCTGCCTCTATGGGGACAACAAATTTTCACAAGAGAGCATCACTGTCACGGGACTCTCCAAGGCCGTCGGCCTGTCCATGATCCTCTAAGTGACGCTGAACGTCTGCATGGTGCTGTCTGTACTGGTGCCTGGCATTAGATCGATGAGGAATCTAAACTGGGGGTGTGCTGGCCCAGTGGGAAGGCTTGTGACACAACCGCCACACCGGCTGTGATCCCGGACAAGGCTCAGGGGCCACGCACAGGCGAGCTCACAGCACAGTGCTAACAGGTCTGACCTGTCTGGCTTCAGATTTTGAAAAATGCCAGAAGTCTGTGTGTAGGCACTTCACTTCTCCCAACATCAGGGTTTCTGCAGCTTAACAAGTCCCAGTAGCAGGGAGAGAAGGGCAGAGGTTGCCCTTGAAGCCCTGGCTGGGCGGAGGGCCCTCCGGAGAGCCCCATCAGTCTGTCCTTCTGCAGGCAGGGCAAAGTCAAGCTTTCACGTACCATCCGCCCCCTTGAAAGGAATTACGGTTTTGTGGTGGGTGTTGTTTTGAGCTGAAAAGAGGGAAACAACCTAGAGATTATTCTTAAGGTGGTTACGTAAGTCTAAGTGCTGTATTTTCTGTGCTTTTGATGATTTATGCTAAAGCACCAGGAAACGGCTCCCTGGCTGCGTGCTCTGGGTGCGCAAGTTCTCAGGGATGAGGTTCTGGGCAGCACAGGTTCCTTAGCAGGCAAACCCCTAGTTCGGTAAAGCAGAACCACGCCCGGCCCAACAGACTTGACATGAGAAATACTGTCACCGCTTTCTTTCTTATAAGCTGACAGAATGCAATTTATGAGAGTATTTTAGCACTTATAGTAATTATAAATTAATGAACAAGCCCCAGCACAATGAAGCCAACACGTGGATAGTAAATAATGTTCTCATTTTGTGGTGGAGGGGTCACCGCCCTCGGCAACCCAGGGCGCCCACTGTGCAGGGGACGAAGCCCCACGATGCTACACCCCACCTGGGGTGTTTCCAAATCCCACTGAGAGAGAGTTTGTTCTCATTCCTACTGAAGAGAACTCACTCCTTCTCTTAGTCCAAAGAATTCCATGCTGTGAATCAATACCTCAGTCCTCTCCCTTCAGTTTCTGGCTTTGCTGTCTCGTTGATGTTCGGTGTCCTTGGAAATTCTCTCCCAGTCACCATAGGCCAAAGAAAGGCTCCTGGTTTTGTCTGGTGGCAGATCCGTGTACATACTTGTGTCCTAATAGTGACCATTTGCATTGCACCTGGGGTGTGTCTGTCCCCCTAAGAAGCTTATCAGCTGCCAGAGGCAGGGACTATGCTCTGTTTGGCTTTATGCAAAATTTAGCCTCAGAACTCTTCTAAAATGTGCTGGCCGGTTTCTATTTGTAGAATTTGGCTACTCATTTTCTCATTCCACCAAATCAAACTGATTCCTGATAGTCACAAAACAGTTCAACATTTCTGAACAACGACATGCAATTTTCTTTCTATAATTTACTCATTTCCAAATGCGTCAGGCACTAATGTCTCCTCGGGGTCTGTGGATGAAAACACAGAATTGTGGACACAGCTTCCTTGGTCTCCATGACCAGTTTGCCATTAGTGTTTTATGGCTGTTGTTGGTAGGGAGGAAAAAATTATTAATTTGAGGCATTTAAACCTATTGAACTGTTTTCTTGGTATTAACAAGGAAGAAGTCACCCCCCACAGTTAATGTAAGCACGTTAGGGGTTATTAAAGCCACTGTGTCAGCAGTGATGTAAATGTTAACCCTCCCGGTGGGGAGGGCCTGGTGCTCACAGGCAGACCTTGTCCGCTGCTCCAGGGCACTCCTGCCAGGGTGCCTGGCCTTTGGACCAAGAGGCCAGGGGGCCTGGGCCGCGCCTGGGGCCAAGTCGCTTTTATTAGGTCGTGTAACTTGATGTCCCAGTGGCTCTGTTTCCACGCCTGTCTCCCTCCTCCTCTGCCCTGTGCCTCCTTCCTCCTTTTCTCTTTACACCTTGTCTACCCCGTTAAGACCATCCTTCATGTACTGTTTTGTTGGGCAAGTTTGTTTCAGGTGTCTCACAGCCACCAGGTGACAGCTGCCTGGGTTTGCAGTTTGCTCTGCGTGGATGGCGGTGCTGAGCGGCTGAGAGTCGGGCTTTCATTTAACCTTCACTCCTCTCCTGTGAGGCAGCCCTGTTATTACACCCACTCCTTTGGAAAACTGCAAACAGAGGGCCAACAACATGTGCAGGGACCCACCGGGGAGGGTGGAGCTCAGCACGGCACAGTCCTGGATGATTGTGGAAGTGAATTCTAGCCGGTGGGCCTCCTCTTCTGGGGCATCAGCTGAGCTTCCATGCCTGTCTGTTTGATGAGAATCGGGCGACTGCCTCCAGACAAGAGGCTGGGAGACAGGGCCGGACAGAGTCCCCGCCTATTCCAGAGGGGATGTGGCCTTGCCTGGTCAGCCTCCCGCAAGGTTACTCGCAGACTGCCTCACCCCAAATACACCCAGGGTGAGCCTCATGGCTGAAACAGATGATCATGCACTTGTTTTCATGTGGAAGCTTGGCGATCCTGACGCTTTCAGGCCATATCAGAGGCTTCTGGGCATTGTGGAGGCCATGCGATGTTTGGAATAGAGCAGTGAGTTTTGGTCATGGTTACAAAATGGGTACCAGCCTGCAGCAGTGCAGGCATGAGAGGCTGCTTCTCCATGGCCAGATTAAAGGTAGTCCTCCCATCTGTTCTGAGATATGTCTTTATTGCCCTGTCTAGAAAGCTCTCCTGGATATATACAGGTTTGTCCACAATAAGAAATGTTTAAACTTGAGTAATGTTGTGAGTATGGCTGAGTTGGAAAGTTTACTGAATGCCAACACTCTCCCTGGCTTAAGCCCACTCAGCACACCTGCCAGGGCTCTTATTTCTCAGTTACACCTTCTGGTGCCACAGCACACAGTGTTGTGTGTGTGCACGTGTGTGAGGTGGACACTTAGGTGTCCTTGAGCCCAAATTGTGTAAGATGTTAATTACATGTCTTTTTTGTTTCAACCTCTTAACTTAGTGATTCATATTTCCTAATATGACTGATGAAAGAACACTGTTTCATTGAAAGTGGTGGCTTTGCAAGATTTCTACTTAAATCCTTTCAGCTGATGTGAATTTGGACAAGAGCTCTTTTCTTACCTCTTCCTATAGTTCTCCCTCGGCAGGTTGCTTTTAGTTGTTAAGTCACTTCCTGTGCATTACTTAGGTCTACTTTTTATTCAAAGAATAGTTTTAAAGAACAAAAGAAAATTCAAAGAGTGATATAACAAACAGCCACGGGTCCACTGGTCAGCATTAATGACACTCAGTCATACATTTTCTTGCCTTTCAAGAAAAAAGATGTATTAAAACCTGGAGACCAACAGACAGCGATGCCGGGCTGTTCCCAGTGAGGGACGGGGGGAAGCGCAGAAGGCTCAGCCCAAGAAGGAAGGAGACTTTGGGTCTTGCCGCAGCCCCTTCCTCCTTTAGTTCTGATTTGTGGATCATTATTCGTATTTAACTTTTAAAGCAGGCAACACAGCCCAAGCCCGTGAGAGTCACAAGGTGTCTTTGGGGCAGAACTCAGGCTTCCGCTCCGGGCCCAGGGTGCCTCCCCACCTGTGCTGCCAAAGGCCAAGGAGGTCGCAAGGAAGTCTGGACAGAATCACCCAGAAGAGTGGACGCGAGGTTCTCCAGCAGCCAGTTTCCTTGACAGCATTCTGACGTGGGGGTGCACCTGCGGGATCAGGTGGGCCTCGCTTCCTGGACGCCTCCTGACCAGCATCTGGGAAAGGACAGCCCCGAACGTGGTGAGATCCCGCCTGAGAACCCGGCAGGCAGGGGAGTGCTCGGGAGCGCGCGCGCGTGCCAGGGGGCGAGCAGGGCTCTGATGTGCTCTTCTCCACAACGTGAGGCTCTTTCCTCCATCTTGCTCCTTAATAAAGAACAGGAAGGAAGAGAGAAGCGCATAACCTTCCTGGAAAGACAGCTCCTCCTCCTGCAGAAAATGAGCTGCAGACCCAGTCAGTCAGGGCGACTTAACTGGAGGGCAGCTCCTCTCGATGGCAGAAGAAAGTGGAAGACGTGTGGGTGTGGCCCCAGCTAGCATGCTCTCCACCGCTCAGGGGGCTGACTGGTTCAGACTCATGGGGGGGACCATGCAGGCCCCGGGGGCAAGGAAGCAAGCAGCGGGGCGTCCAGGGCCTCCCAGGCTCTGCCCTGAAGAGAAGATGCAGCTAGCTGGTGCCCTCTCCCCAAGACTGTCCCACTTTCTACGGTGTCCACACTTGCACTGAGTAAAACAGGAAGGACAAGGAAAAGGTGACCGCAGATACACAACATGCCCGGGTCACCCCAAAGCCAGGGGGTCGTACAGGCAGAGCCTACAGAGGAGCAGCAGGGCCTCCGAGGGGTTCGGCACCCCCATTCCCATTGGCATGTGTTTTACTGATTTTTAATCTCGGCTGGTTACTGACTTTTGTGGCCCATTTAAACTGAAAATGTCAGGACCAATCGCGTTCCCATTTCCTTACAACCAGGGAGTCACTGAGCTCAGCCCTACTGTTTTAACTTTCTGTGGGGAGCGAGGCCCAGTGGCCCATCTGTTTGAACATTTTTGAAAGACACGAAGGTACATTATTCTTAGCCAGAAGGATTTCTCTTGGTATTTGAAATTGTTCTCAGTCTTTCATCCTCTCCTTCCTTGGCCTCTCTGGTCCCCATGTTGTGACCATATGCCCAAGACACACACGTTGTGAGTTTCCCCTTTCCTCACGTCAGTGCCAGAGCAGCTCCAGCACCTCCCTGAGCTCCTTCCTAATAAGACTCCATCCTACTCTGTATAAGAAAAGAGAATTGAAGTCAGGGGATGGCCGTTCAGTTGAGTACCTACCAATATTTAGATGGAGACAGATGGAGAGATTATGTTAGTACCACAGACATAAATGGGAACTGGGCCCAGCGCAGCCACCCGCAGACCAGCCATATTTGGAGGTTGCTCTTTATACCACATTATCTGTGAGGCTGACATGCTTTTCTTCACGTTGTTGGGGAGTGTGTACCTTTTCTTTTATTCTTTATCTTCATTACCTACTTTTCTTTACCTTTCAAATTTGAATCTGAATTTTAATAAGGCTGTTTATGTATTATAAGTCCATTTGACATCATGCCTCATACATCTGCAAATTCTTATGTAAATTTCCTATAATCAAAGTATTCCAGAAAGTTATAGTACATGTAAAAATACAAATTATGATCATTTACATTTAAATGTTATGATAGACAAATTATAGATATTCGTAAACATATTTAAAGATCCCTTGCTGCCTGTTGATTTCAAGAAACTTTGGGGGTGTTACTTATATCAACGTAGTCTTTGCAGAGACTTCTGTGTATAAATATAACATTTATTCTTCAGGCAGTCTGTCTTTTGAGCTACGTTTTTCTCTATTTGTGATGAGAACTTTAAATGCTAAATGCTGTTTTATACATGATGCCTTCCTAGCTCAGAGGTAACACTGACTCCTGTAGTACTAAACATGCTGGTCCCAGCAGCTCTAAATCTATAATACTTGGAAGCCTGGATGAGCTAAAGCCATTCATGACTCGTCTGTTGCTCCAGAATGGGGCAGCAGACACCGTCCCTGGCAGCAAGTGGAGTCTGGAGAAGTTGCTGCCTCACATTTCAGTCTAAGAAGCATCCACGGAAGCCCTCCCTACTGCCAGGCACCACATGAATGCCAGTGGCTCAGAGCCCAGGGGCGCCACTCTGCTCAATGCCCAGTGTGTGTCCTCTCCCCTGCTTCCTTGCAGCCGTTCAGCCCTCCTCTCAGTCCATCTCCGTTCATTGCTGCCTGCTTCTCCTTCCTCAGGTCTCATTTTCCAGGGCTCTGGGTATCTCTCCGCCTCCCTGGGACTGCTCAGTTTGAAGAGCATTTCATGGGTCAGGAGCTACACAAGACAAAGACGGCAGAAAGAAAAAGCAATTACTGTCGATGCTTAAAACCAACTTCAAAGGGAGCTGCTTAAAACCATGCTCAAACCAACTTCTAATGGAGTTAAAAACACATTTACTAGGTTTCTTGGGGGTGAGCTTTCCATAGATAAAATCCTTCACTCGCCTGTGTGTATGTGGGCAGTCGTTTCCACCAAAACATTTCTGACAGATGAGAAAGGGCTTTGTGAGGATGGTGTCATTTCAGTGTAGAGATGCAATTCCTTTGCATCAGAGGCATCACCAGTTGACTTCCCATTAGTAAACAGTATGTCTTTCACTAAACTAGCACTTTTTAAAAATTTGTTTTGCTTTTTGTTAATGCCAATTCTCTGTGCATAGTTAGAAACCATGGCCGTAAGCACACTATCCCTGGTGTTTCTCAGGCCGCCTCTCTGCAGGTGGAGGGCCTGAGCCCTTGGCAGTCATGGTTTAGGGATTCTCAAGGGGAAGCATCCGTCCCAGGAGAGAGCCTCACTTCCTTCAGCCCCACAGACCTGCCCTAATTCTACATGTACGCCACATTAAGAGAATGTCAAGTTGGCAGTCAGCACAGAATCTGAGCAGTTTTGTACAATACCAGAAGAAATAATAAGTATATCAAAAACCAAACCCATTTTGTTCTTGATGATCTGTTTGGCTTCCAAGCTGTCAGCCCTGACCAGATTTTATGACTGCTGTTACCGTTTTTGGCTCAGTCAGCTTGAGGTTCTGCCTGTCTTTACTGATTTTAGTTTCCTTGGCGATGTGGCAACCCTACCCGCACTGTGATGACACAGAACACGGAAGGGACCCGGGGTCCTGGAGCCTCCCCTCTAGCATGTACATCACTCCCAATGGACGCCATCACCATCCCCAGCTCAGAAGCCAGCAAGGAGGACTCCTGTCACCTTAAGTCATTAGGCACGTCCAGCCTTCATCAAGGCGTGAGAACGGGGCTCAAGCGAGAACGCATTGTTATCTGTCACCACTGTGGCTAATACATTTTAAGTGGCTGAATCTCTATGGTCTTCCTATGTTTGCTGGTGACAGTGTGACCTTCAGTGGCGATGGCCCATCCATCACGCTTTGAACTTTTCATTCTGTTCTATGCTCATTTCATCTTTGCAAGGAAACCTCTGTCCACGGCCCTGTTCACCACTCATGAGGGAGCGTCAGTCTGTGTACCTCCGCCGCTCACAGGAGGCCGGGTATGGGGCAAGGGCGCCAGCTCAGTCCCTCCACAGTCAAGCACGGATAGTCAGCTGGAAAACACACCTATCATTTTCCATCACCTTGCTGGGTTATGGAAATTACCTCTTTACTATCTCTATAATGGAAACCAATTCCTGTGTTTGTAATAGTAAGTTCCCAACAGGAATCAGAGAAATTTCCTTAGCATCTCATATAGATTTGAGATTTGTCCACATCCAAAGAATAGAGTGAAATCTGACATGAAAATTTTATTTGCTATAGTATAAAGCATGGCTTGTAAACATTAGCCACCAGGTCTCCTAAATTTCTAAGCAGAGAAGATAATCTGGGATTTTTCTACTAGAATCTTTGAGTAAATTCTCTTAGCTTCATTGCGTCTTCTAGGAGCAGAAATTAAAAGCATCTATCAATAGACAAACAAACAGACAAAAATCTTTACCAAATACCAGACTAAGATGAATTTTCTAAAAACTCACTGTTCTTAACAGAAATGAATTACTGATTCAGAAATGCAGATTTCTGGAGGTCTGACTGTAAAGGTTGGTGTTGGGTTGTCCCCCAGAAAGGAAAGTACTCAACTGGTAACTCCATCTAGCCTCTTGTACCTTGTAAGTGTAATAAAATTGCTCCAGACTGGATTTCTTATTCTTCAACCATGTTCAAAAACTGTGGATAGAAACCACGCCCAGGAGGTCATATGCAGACTTGTTAGAGATGGCTATCAGTCTGCAATGATGCGCAACTTTTTATTCTTTGTTAAATGTTTTTATATGTAAATAAATTACACATAACAGATGAGAATTGCATATAACTTTGCTGTAGTCCTTAAATTATATGTTAAGGGAATGATACTGAATGCCAGTTATGGGGAGGGTGAGATTCAGTTTTTTCCCTCAAGTTCAGTATTGTATGACCACACAAAATATCTCTGGGTGAGTGATTTTCAATTGATTCCTGAATATCGCAGTTTCATGCATTGAGAGAGAAGCAAGGAACAGATTTTTGCACAAAATCAAGAGAAAGCAGAAGTGACAAACCAAAGAAAATGAAGCATAATGCATTTGAGAAAGTTTTTCAGAGAAGAGCATCTTCTCCGAATTTCAAGCAAGTCGTAGCTTCGGCATTTTGCATGTGTGCGTGTCATGTGATACAGTGGCCTTAGCATGGCCCAGGCCTTGCAGACAGTGGGAGCAGACCGTTGAGGGAGGAAACAGTCGGGGTGGAGTCCTGCGGTGGCGACGGCTAGGCAGTCAGGGGCATCGAAAGACCGATGTGGCCCAGATGGGTGAGGGTGGGGACAGCGGGAGGAGGTGGGGTGCGAGAGGTGGCCATCATCTCCCGGGATGGGTAGGGCGAGTCCTGAGGCTCACACTTTACACCGGAGGTGCTGTGTGTGGATCATAGGTCAGTGAACCTGAAAGGGAGACAATGCTGATCTTGCCTCAAACTGTGTAAGAAGGAGAAAGAAAGGGCTAAGGAAGCCCCAAAAGTTCCATGTTTTCATGTGCTGATTACCATGTAGGCAGCAACATGGCCCAAAACACAGCGATGAACAGAACATATGTGAAAATGTAGCTTTTTGCTCTTTTAGACACAGTTAAAATTGTTACCTTATAATGAGACTGTGGAAAATTATTTTACAATTTTTACTCTTTAGTTGACATGGAAGCCGATGAAAAGAAGCATGTGTGACATCTCGCAGAGAAAATTTGAAGTGATTCAGGATCCCAGGAGCGGCTGTGGCATGGAGCCTGACGCCCTGGGCCTCTCCGGGACCAGGAGTCTCACCTGTGCCGACAGGAAGCACCCCCCGTGCTCCCTGGCCGGGCTCTGCGAACCATCCTCAGCGGGGACAGGAGGGAGCAGGGGCTACTCCTGTCGGGCATCCTCCGGGAACTTGCAAGTAAACGCCTCTTCCAGGGAGTGAGTTCTGGGCATTGTAGACGAATCCTGTAGGATTTCAAGGGACTTAGCTGCTCAGTTGTGGAAACATGGCCGCCCCTGTCCACCAGGCCTTCAGCCCAGGTTTATCAGGGCTCTTCCATCACCTGAAAGATAAAACGCCCATGTTTTCGGACAGGTCATCATTATGGCCCTTCCAATGAGACAGAGAAGGTCATTAAATGGTTTCAAGGTCACACAATCAGTGAGTTTCAGAATGGCACGAGTGCTTAGAGTTGTCAGCCTCTGCACCCCGCTTTAAAAGCTGTGCCGCCCTGCCCTCTCCCTCTGAGAGGGATGCCTGCCTCTCCGATTTAGAGGTGTTTGGGGCTTCTGTCAATTTAAATGTGACTTTGTTCTGGCTTCTAAAGCACTCAGACAGACACTTGCCAGATGGGCAATATAAAAATAAAAGTGATAGGCCCCTTTGTGAAATGAAGACTATAATCTTTTATTTATTAAGATGTTATGTTAAATATTTGAAGAGATCAACATTTAATTTAAAAAAAAATCTTCTGAGTTGGAAATGAGCTCACGGATTATGAATGTCCAATAAAATAGTGCCAGACCATCTACCGTACCCTTTGGATGGAATGACTCTTGCCTCCCTGTCGTGAAACTTTGCTTTGTGGAAATCAAGTGTAGTCCACAGAACATCCGCACAAAGTGGGGGAGTCTGTCCTCCACTCCTTGGGGCTGGTCTGGATACTGACTTGGAAGAGATGTTGCAGAGCTGCCAAGGGCAGGTAGCAAGAATCCTGGAAGCTTCTGGTGCTTCAAACCAGGCCACCATGTGAAGAATGCTCAGGGTCCTCTCCCGCAGGCGCCTGGTCTGTCAAGCCCCAGAGGTGAGCAGGGCCACTTGGGACCGTGTCGTCTCAGGTGAGCCACCCCAGGTAACACCAGAAACTCTCCAATCCCACCCCGAGTCACTAACCCAGAAACTCCTAAGAAAATAAAATGGTTATTTAAAACTAAGGGTTTTCTGTGGCATGTCACCAAGCCAGAGATGGCTGACACGTTGGCGGCTGTAACACTGAATAAGCTGTGCGTTCCTAGCTTGCGACTGTTGGCGAACAAGGGCGATAGAAAACAGCCGAACTTGTAATAGCAGGACGATGCTGTGAATCCCCCAGCTTTGATGTCCCTATTTTCTCACTAATAAGTGACAATCATATAGAATGAAATGACTTTCTGTGATTAGATTTTTATTATGTCCCTTCTCAAATAAGAGATGCAAGAAAATCTTCATTCAAGCTTCATATTTGGTCCTACTAGGGGGGTGGGGACGGACCCTTGAAATTATTTGAGGACTTTTTAAATCCCCTGAGTTGATGGTGGTGGTGGCCTCCTCAGTAAGTTACTTAGAAGAGTGGGCAGGGTCTCCCGCTTTGAGGGAGAGGATGTCATTGACATTTAGGGGTTTTCAGGTTTTAGAAGCCCTTCCCAAGGCATAAGCAGTAACTGCCCGAGAGGGGAAAGGAGACTGGATTCTGGGTCACCAAGGTGGCAAGAACCCCTTGTCACTCTGAAGCCTACCTCCCACAGTTGCCGTGTTTCCCTGTGTCCCCAAGCACAATCTTCAGGTGGCCTGCAGGGTGTGTGGTCCTGTGGCCTGGGCTGTGAGCACATATAAGCAGCACACGGCTTCAGTCTCACCTGCCCATGTTGAGTCTGGGTCTCCATCCATCCCATCATCTAAGATGGGCATCCCTTCGTCAACAAGGGGATAAGGGGACATGAGGAGGGGACAGGATCAGTCCCCGCCTCGAGGCACCTGGATGGCGTGAGGGCCGCGGCGGAGGCGGGACTTGTGCCACCAGGGAGTGCAAGCCTCAGCCTTTGACACGACGCAGCCTGGTCGCTTGAAGCCATGGTGGTGGCCACAGGACAAGGACTGGGTGCTGATCCTCGGCCTCTTGGACATTTTCAGGTGAAGGATGAGGTTCGAATAGTTGATCAGTTGAGAAGTCTATGGGTGTGCGTCCATCCTACCTCCGTACTTTGTGGGAAAATAATGTCCAGACCACAACTATACTGAGGAGCTCTTCTGGAAATGTGACTTAAACTGCTGTGCACCTGTAGTCAGCCGATGCCTGTGCCCCGGAGCTTCCAGGGGCCTTTGCACACTGTGCCACCCACTCAGCAACCCGCGTGCTCTTAGTTCACCTCTGAGCCCACCGTGAAGGCCCACGGAGAGACGCTTGCGTGCGACTGCAGACACGGCTTCTGGGGCCCTCAGCTATTCCAAGGGAATGGAGCAGCCAGTACTGGCTTGAAGAACTGTTTTATGATTATGTTTAATTTCTTGATAGCCACTTGAAATGGGGCTGCTTTTTTCTCTCTCCTCCACCGAAGGGCAGCTACTCATTTGTTTGCCTCTCTTCTGAGGAAGTTGTTTCTCTTTGAGATTCCGGTTCCTCGGTTGCCTTGTTACATCGGCTCTCTTACAGCCCGAATGAAACCATGACCCTGTAGAATATCCAGCTGCTTCTCACGTGGGCGGAAGCAAAGCTCTGCATCCCTCCTGTGTTGTAAATAGGAGGTGGTCTCACGCTGCTTTAACTGACTGCTCTGTCCCAGCACATGCAGAGCCCTCCTCGGATCGTCGCATAAATAAATACTAAAGGGGGCGCAGCAGAGGGGACACACCATGTAAACGCATTGCCACGTGGCTCTTCTCTTTAACTGGTTAGAAATTTAATTAAGCATGTTCAGGTATTCACAAAAGTAAACACCAGTATGATATACACATTGGACTTTGTATCATGTTTTTAACAATGGAATACATTCTGCATCTTAGTTCTGTACAAAAGATAAAGATGCAAAATAGGTGGAAAGTCTCTGCTTATGGAGTTTAAAGCATCTCAGAGAAGGTTTGGCAAGGCACCCTCGCTGCCATGGAGGATTTGCATACTGTGACTATCCTGGCTTCCTCCAGGAGGGAAATGCTACATGGTTGGCAGATGTCTAGACACTGCAACCAGTGGGACCCACAGAATGGGCTGTGAGAATAGGGTGGCAGGAACGCTCCATTCATGATGGAAGAAGAAAAATGACTCACAAGCTGGAGGAAAATCTAAGTTTTCATAAGCAGATGAAGACATGTACAATGACCATTAGTATGATAAAACTGGCATTTACTGCATTTCACTGTTCTGCTCACAGTTTAAAATAATATCCCCAGTTTTAATAATTTGTTTTGTACATGTTGTAACAACATGAATCAAATGGAAGTTACTTGGTACTGACTTAGATGTCACGTATGACGTAGGCTTCCCTCTGTGAAATTTGCTCTGTGGTTCCGTCTTCACTGGGGTTCACCATTCTCCCTTTTCTCCTTTATTTTCACTCACACACCAACTTCCAGACAGAATATATTTAATTTAAAAGGAGAGCTTCAAAATATTTTCATAGTTGAAAATCCTTAACATATAATTCATGTATGTAACAAAATACTTCTAACTTTTTTGAAAATGCAAAGTATAAATAAATGAGAAACAGAAGATTTATTTACCAGTGCATCATACCCAAAAAAAAATCCTCCTTCCTTTGTTAACATACCATCTTTGATCTCAGAGGCTGAGCTGTTCGCATGGCTAAAGGACCTTTACATTTAGATATCTTTCTTATCACCTGGGAAGTATTCAAAACCTACGTTTTATATCAGAAATGCAGTGCACCTGGGTAAAACTGACCAAACAACAGAGGGGTATGTTTTCTTCCTCTGCAGAGTGCCTGTAAGTGCATTAGGAAGCGACACCGCACAAGGCTTCCGTCAAAGGAGCACCATCTTTGGAAACAACACCCCTGGTCACACCTGCACAGGGACCGGAACTGGGCCCCCTGCCGGCAGCGCAGCCTCAGTCTCAGAGCTGGCTACGGACACCTCCCCACCTTCTATGTGTGAGTGAGAGGAAGTGACAGTGTGAGCACAATGTGTGGATTGTCATGCAATTTTCAGCAAGTATCATTCAACTAAAAACAAATAGTATATGGTAAGGAATGGATGTTTCTTTTTAAAAAGCTCTTTATTATGTGGCAGTTGTAAATAAATCTCTTTTCTTACCATTGGCCATCGCCCATCAGATCAGCACATTTTCCCACCCTTTATTCGGGCTGAAGCTGACTCCAGGAGAGGTCTGCGGTTTGCCTTAGCCCAGGTGGAAAGCGAGCATGGGATTTGCCCTTGCGGGGAGGGTGCACGCATCTGGGTGCTTGGTCGTCTCTGCACGAACAATACCTGCTTATCCCCTCCTATTTCTTCATTCACAAGGAGCAAATGCTCGCTTCTGGTTCTTCCCTCTGACCTGTAACCCCACATCAGTATCACCTTTGGTCCTGTCCACCTTCTGATGGGTGCAGTTGCTCTGTCTCCAGGTGAAAACCCTCACCCAGCTGGCTTGCCTGTTCCGTCTAACGCTGTCTTGTCCAGCACCCTTCAGGGGCCTGTGGAGTCTCTGATCTAGGATGGGCAGTCTGACCCCATCCTGTTCTCAGAGTGTTTTTCCTCTATTTCCTGCCAGGGACACATACTCTAGCTCTGCAGATGGCACGGTCTCCTCTCCTGCACCCTCCTACAGATACCCTATTTTGCCTTTATGAGCATTGGATTTCTGAGAATCCAGGTTTCCACCTTTCTCAGTCCTTGGATCATCGATTCAACATTGTTCTTCTTTATACTATGAGCTTCACTGCTTCCACAATTCCTAAAAATTTGTCTACAAGCTCAGGTCCAATTTTTACCATCTTAGATTATTTATCATTCTGTTCATTCCTCTCTTTGCCATCATCTGATGTGACCTCTAAGACATGTTGTAAATGCACAGGGCAATCTGTCTCAGCACCCCAAACTTCAGAGGTCTTATTCCCTAATGCACATGAATCCTACAGGAACAGACCTAGCCCTGAGTATTCTCTCTATGACACGCTGCTCAGCTTGCAAGACCTCAGGATCCCTCCCCTTAGGGCAGTATTGAATAATGAGTATTTAGTGAATGTTTATTTATCTCTGCTTCCATAGGCCAATACATGTGCTTAGTTTCAAATAATACAACTTGGGTAATTTAGGAAGAAAATCATATTCTATGGAAGGCGTCAACTGCAAACAGACAATAAACAGACCATGGCCAGGGGATGAATTAAAATGGAACTGCCACATAACCTCTGCACGGTCACCTTGGAAGCAGCATGGCCCAGAAGGCTCAGGGCTCAGCATTGAGTGTCAGCTTCTCTAGTTCTTGCTCCTCCTTCCAACCTAGGACGAGCCAGAGGAAGCCAAACATGCCTCCCAGCTGATGAGGTAGGATGCGCCTCTCCCAGTTACCTGCCTGCGGCTTTTCCAGCCAGCAGCCCGATGGAGCGCACCTAAGCCGCCAGTTTCCACTCCTCTGCCTGCCTTTGAGTCTCGGCCAAGTCCAAGTCACGGCAGCTGACCCCCCCTATGAGAGCTCTGAATACACAGCCTCTGCTTATTCTCATTTGGATAGTTGTCCTTATTTCCTCAACTCAGGGTCTTTGATTCCTTATGCTTTGTGGGATGGTGATGGATCCTGCAGCAGAGAAGGCTTTGCCCTGTGGGATGGGTCTGGGTGCCGAGAGGGCAGTGTGTTCTGTGTGCCTGGGCCAGCCTACTGCCACATGGGAGACAAGTCACTTATTGGGTCTGTAGTTCCTGAAAGGCAAGCACACCTCCCCATCACCCCCGTGGACGATGGTCTGGTCTCCGTGGGGCTTCTTTCCTGGGGTCAGTGCAATACTGGCACAAATACTGATCGAGGTGTAACTATGTTGAGGAGCTTTTTGTTCATTCCTGAACTTGTCTTGCAAGATAGCAAATCACATGGGGAGGGTGGCAGCCCTCTCCAACGAGCTCAGATTGCATATCTCCCTGGACAAAGGAGGGAAACCCATCCAACACCTCCACCCGGAAGGACACTAGGGCACGCAGTATAATCTGCGCATTTTCCAGAGCATAGCACCCACGGGTGTTCCTTGTCTGAGTTGACGCTCACTCTGGAAAGCAAAGAGAGGCAAAAAACAAACGCCTGGGGAAGGACTGGTGTGAAGGCAAATCTCCAGTTCTTCAGGAGCCCAGGGCTGCCTTTGGCCACATTTCAGCCATGGCCGTCACTGCTGCAATGAAAACGTGCTTCTACCGTTTTGCATGAGGTCATGGTATAAGTTGTCTGGCCCCCGAAAAGGATGTAAAGTTAGTGCCCGTTTGGGCCGCCACCGCTGTCCCATAAAGCAGAGAACACAGTTTCAGGCAGTCCCAGAAGGCAAAGGGAGCCTCCCCTGTTGTCCTCAGCACTGATTTTCAGCCTTCTGTGCTGCAGGAAGGGGTGTGAGCTCAGATCAGCTCCCGATGAAGCCCTCATCCCTTCAACACTTCCTGCCTGCAGCAAAGCAACACAGGAAATTCAAATGAGGGACCTCTTTTAACATAACGGTGCTATACAAAACTCTGTCCATTGCAAGATGTTCTCTGGAACCGGTGTTATTAAAACACAATGATTTAACACTGTAAACAAGAGGGTGTCTGGTCACTCACTCAGTGTGCTTAGGAATGAGGGAAGTGCCTCAACTTAAAATCAGAGATTCTGACAGCACCAGGCATCAGTGGTGTCTTCTGGGCCATGCTCAGTAAGGAAAAGACAAGGACTAGGGAGCCCGAATCCAGTGCATGGTAATTTGCATATGACTGTATTTCTTCATATGTTGAGTTTATACTGTACTTTTCCAGAATGAGGAAGAGGAGGAGGGGAGAAAGAAGAAGTCATCTGTGGAATTAATCCAGAGCAGAGGAATCGAAGGCTTGGGCAGAATGTACGCATGTCTACACAGACAGAAAGCAAAGGCGATCTTGGATGTGGCCACGACTGTCACAACAGTCCTGTTACCGCCTATTTAAAAGGCCTACCTCTCTGCATTCATTTTGACACTGACTGGGTCTGGCTCTTCTCATGATGGCAGAGAACCTGCCACACAGGAAGCTGGCCCCCATGGCGCAATGCCATCTAACCTAATGCCGACTCTGTCGACAGCAGACAGCCTGGGCAATATGTGCAAGAAGCTGGGCAAGGCCCTTTTAATCTTGTTTAAATAGGAGGCCCATGTAAGAAAACAGGGAATTAAATGAAAAACCAGTTGTCATGGACAGGAGCATTCTGCATAAAAGAACTGTGTGCATTGCTCATTTCAAGCTTCCCTTCTCTAAAAAGATCAATATCAGCACGTTCATATGCTTCTCATTCACATGTAAGTACTTCTCTGTGTTTTAGGAATCATTTTTAATCAATTTGTTAATCACAGCTACAGCCATATTTCATGTCAGATCTTGGGGATTGCACAAATATTTGGTTTTAAAGGAGGCTCATTTGGAGACCTTACATCCAAACATCTGACTAAGAAGAACACACACAACGAAGTTCATGATGAGCGCTAACCGCATCGCCAGGCCCCTTTCGGGCTGCGCATGGCACTGACCTCCACTGGTAGCTGGTTTGCTTAAGATTTTGCAGCATGAGTTGCAGAGAGAAAAAACACATTTTTATGAGGCAAATTTCTAGGAAAGATCACAGTCCAAATAGCAAGTTCTTCCTAACTAAAGAGTGTTTAACAGTATGTGCCCATTTAACATTACAAAATTGTCATATGTAATTATCATGAGCCACCTCATCAGACACATTAAGTGTTATATTGTTTCTAACCAATCACTGATCCGTTTACATTCTAGCAAGGAGTCCGGTATCTCCCCTCTGGCTTTCTCTCTTCCCTGAATTTCTAAGAGCTCTGAGGTTTTACTCAAAAACCTGAAAGAGTCAACTGTCCATCTCAAAGATAGAACACCGAGGTACCATTCATTCATTTATGACTTTGGCTCTCCATGCCCCTGGAATCTATCTTAAAAATGGGCTTGGAGCAACCTTATACACAGCCATCTTGAGACCATTGGGACACAGTCCCAAATGTATCTTCATGACTGTTGTTGAAGGATAATCCATCTTTCCCCGACCTGTTTAAATTAGGTAGATATGCAGGTGACCCGTTCTTGGGTCCCTGTGACTCCATTTCTCAGTGACTCATTTCCAGCTCACAGTCAAGGGCCCCAAGAAAAGATGGAGTCTAGATAGTGGTCATTCCTGGATCTTGGATGATTGCTGTGTTTTCCACCCTGGAGTCCTCCAGCACCTTTCATTTTTAAACCCTTAAAACACAAAATGTGGGATTATGCTCCCTCTACCCAGACAATGGGCTACTGGCCAGTCCCAAAGGGGAAATTGCCCTTGGAGAGTCCATTGAAACTCCTCCTTCTGAAGGAGCCCGACACAGTGACTCCCAGAGGACGGAAGCCTTCTAAACATGGTCTCTCAAGTGCTCTCCCCTATATTTCAGTGAAGTCAAGAAGAGTTTACAGCACCACACTTAGGAGAGAAGGTAAAAGTGTACATGCATCTTAAAGTAAGGTGGGAGGATAAAGCCTGTGGATTTAGTACAGGGAGCTCAAGCGCATTGGCAGGGACCGTGGGTGTGGGTGCACGAGCATTGGTTAGAAATGGCTAATTGCCAGATTTTTGTGCAATGAAATATTCCACATGATGTAAAGAAAATTTCCTAGAGCTACCCTTCTCAGGAGCATGGGCAAGGTACTGAGATAAGTAAGTCAATATAGTTGCCTTTTCTTTTTCAAGGAAAAAAAAAGTGGATCTGGCACCAGCCAACTCTGGAGAGCATGTGTTGTCTCTTTCCATCTTCCCAGCTCTGCTATGGAAGAAATGGTAGCCTGAACCTGACCATGGCTGGAATATGTACCTGAGAGGAGTCAGCAGATGCTAAGAATCAGGATTTGTTTTCTTATTTCCAGGGAGTGGGTCACAAAATGTTTTCCAGCACCACTGGTGTTTCCCTACACAGCAAAATGATTCAGAGTTATGGTTATTGGTCAAATGCTTGAGAAAGAAGGGGAAGCACAGAGATTTGAATACATCTCTTCATCAGATGTAAACACTTTAACAGCATTGAAGTTTTTATGATTAAAGGTAGAAAATCCTGTAGCACTATAATAAGGCATAAAGATAACCTAATGATAATGGAAAACTTTGTAATTAGTTCAATGTAAAGAAATCATGTCACAATACTATTACCAAAAGAATTTTTTTTAAAGGACAGTTTCAGACAGCAAGCACTTAATTTATTTTTAATGCAAAATTTCTATCTGCGAAGATGTATGAACATTCTAAGCAGAATTTATAAATAGGAAAGTGCTTTTGAAAAGTTTGTTAAAATATTTAATTACTTAGTAATGTTATGAGTTAATTTGATCACATATCACTTACAGTACATTTTAAAAAATTAAGAGTTAAATTATTAAAAGCCAACAACAAAAAAAAACACCTGAGGTCTCCAGATTCATAAATGTATGAATATAAATGGCTAAAATAGCATGTGTAATACAAAAAAAC
This sequence comes from Phataginus tricuspis, assembly GCA_029783875.1. NCBI lineage: Eukaryota > Metazoa > Chordata > Mammalia > Pholidota > Manidae > Phataginus > Phataginus tricuspis. The sequence goes on along the minus strand of JAQQAC010009165.1, from coordinate 89,320,838 downwards.
AGGTAATTTTTCTCTGAATGTTGAAGTAATAGAGCATGTAACAAATATTAAACTTGTCTGTCTGCATTATCTCACAAACTTCACAAAATCCCCGTGGAGAAATGATCATAGCTCTACAGGTAAAACTGAGTGCAAGAGAGTATAGATTTACTAAAAGCACCAGGCAGCATAAGTTGGTGTGAAATTTCTCTCTTGAGGGCTCCCTTATGAAAGGAGAAAAATAATAATGGACTCTTTGTTATGTAATTTGAAGTCAATTTCAGAATCTATTCTATGCTTGAAGGTGAATAAAATAAATCATTACTGTAATTGACAAGGCTATATATTTATCCTGATACAAAATAATTTTATTTTTTTATATTTATTTTAAAAATGTAATACTACAATACAAATACCACCTGGACTATTTTTTCATGGAATATTTGTTTTAGTCCAAATTCAAAACTTTAATCAAAATTTCCTTTAGATTTAAATTTGCAAATATTACATCAAAAAATACAAAGTAAGTGTTCAAATTTATAAAATCATTTAAAAGGACATCATGCACTGAAGAATGCTACAATACAAATCCAGTTGTATATTCATCATGCTATGGAAATGTTTTGAAGATTAAATTATAAATAAACCAGGAATTTACTGGCAGCACTGGGTTAAAGTAAGAAAAAGAAGATGAAAGTCTTATTTTGTGGAAAATAACAATTACAGCGTAGGAATTTTGAAGATTTAGATTAATGAATAGATTTCTAGAAAATTTGTAAACTATACAAAATGTATAATTTATAGTAAGCCCAAACTTCAAAAAATTATAAAGCTAACATTCTTAAAAAGTAGTATAACTATTAAATAAATTGAAGTGGTGGTTTTAAAATTCTTCCCTAACAGGCAGAAAATCAGTAAGGACATAGTTGAACTCAACAATACCATCAGTCAACTGGATATAATTGACACCTATAGACTACTTCACTCAACAACAGAAGATTACACTCCATCTCACGCTCATATGGAAGATTCACAAAGAGAGACCACATTCTGGACCATAAAACTCACCTTAAGTAGTGTAAAAGAATAAAGATTATTCAATGTCTGCCCTGAGAGTATGATGGAATTAAAGTAGAAATCAATAACAGAAAGATAACTAGAAAACTCCAAGATACATGTATATTAAACAACACACATATAACACATAGGTCAAGGAAGAAATATCAAGAGAAATTTAAAATATTTTGTACTCCATAAAAATGAAAATACAACTTATAAAAATTTTTGGAATGCAATGAAAGCAACCACTGTAGGAAAAATCATAACATTGAATGTTTATTCATAACATTGAATATTAGAAAGGAAACACCAAAATTCAGTAACATAAGTTACCACCTTAGGAAACTACAAGAAGATCAAATTAAATCCAAAGTAAGCTTAAGGGAAGAGATAATAAGAATTAAGACATAAATCAATGAAACTGAAAACAGGAAATCAATTCAGCAAATCAACTAAATCAAAAGCTGTTTCTTTAAAACAAACTACAGAATCAATAAGTATCAAGTCAGGCTAAGTAAGAAGAAAATTTAAAAAAAGAGAGAGAGGACATAAATTACTAGTGCAAGAAATAAAAGAGAGAGCATCACTACAGATTCTACGGACACTGAAAGGATAATAAAGGACTACTATGAAGAACTCTATGCCCACAAATTTGATAACAGATGAAATGGACCAATTCCTTGAAAGACATAATTTGTCAAAAATCACACAGAAAAAATTAGACAATCTGAACAGGATATTTATTAAAGACATAGAAGCAATAATTAATAACCTTCCAAAACAGAAAGTACCAGGACCAGATGGGTTCATTGATCAATCCTACCAAACATTTAAGGGAGAAATTATCTACAATCTTTTACAATGTCTTCCAGAGGACAGACACAGAAGGAATACTTCCTAATTCATTCTGTGAGGCCAGCATGACCCTTATACCAAAACCAAACAAACACATTACAAGAAAAGCAAACTACAAAATAATCTCTGTCATGAATATGGACGCAAAATTATCAACAAGACATTAACAAATTGTATTCAAAATGTATAAAAATAATTGTGCACCATGACCAATTAGGATTTTTCCCAGGTGTGCAAATCTGTTTCAACATCGGAACATCAATCAGTGTAATCACATCAACAGGCTGAAGAAAAACAATATGATCATATCAATAGGTGCAGAAAAACATTTGACAAAATAAAAAACTCACTTAGGATAAAAACTCTTAATAAACTAGATTTGGAGGGAAATTTCCTCAAATTGATAAAGACTATTTAACAAAAGAACGATAGTTAACATTATACTTAATGGAGAAAAACTCGTAGTTGATTGTTTCAGTCTCCATAATCTGCCTTTTCCATCTCACATAGTTGCACTTGTACAGTATGTAGCTTATTTCACATTGGCTTCTTTCCCTTGGAAATATGTATTTAAGGTTCTCCCATATATTTTCATGGCTTGATAGCACATTTCATTTTAGAACTGAATAATGTTCAATGGTCTGGATGGACAACAGTTTATTTGTCCATCACTTACTGAAGGACATCTTGATTGCTTCCAAGTTCTGACAATTATTAATAAAGCTGACATGAACATCTGCATTCAGGTTGTTGTGTGGACATACGTTTTCAAGGAGTATGATTACTGGATCATGTGGTAAGAGCATATTTAGTCACTTAAACTGTTCCAAAGTGGTTGTGCCATTTTGCATTCCCACCCAGCAATGATGGGAGTTCCTGTTTCTCCACATCCTCACCAGCATTCGGTGTTGCCAGCATTCAAGATCTTGGTCATTCTAATAGGCATGTTAATATGGGTTTTTAATGTGAACTGGTTCCATGTTCTCTAAAGTATTTGGGCTGAGAATTAACTAATCAGAGTCCAGAAAGAGCTGCCCATAGTTTTAATTTACCTTTCTCTGATATGTGTGATATGGAGCATATTAGGCTTATTAGTCATCTGTATATTTTCTTTGGTGAAGTGTCTGTTAACATCTTTGACCCATTTTTTAATTAGGTTGTCTGTTTTCTTACTGTTGAATGTCAAAGGTTCTTTGTCTATTTTGGATAATATTCACTTACCAGATGTGTCTTACATAAATATTTTTTCCCAATCTGTGACTTGTCTTCTCATTCTCTTGACATTGTCTTTACATTTTAATGAAGTCCAGCTTACCAAGTATTTCTTGACATGGATTTTACATTTAGTGTTTGATCTAAAAAGTCACTTCCATACCCACAGTCATCTAGGTTTTCTCCTATGTTATCATCTAGGAGTTTTATTAGCTTTACATTTCACTGTTAGGTCTGTGATCCAATCTTAGTTACTTTTCATCAAGGGTGTAAGTCTATCTCCAAATTCTTTTTGTTCGTTTGATTTGGGCATGTGGATGCCCAGCTATGCAACTCATTCCCTACTGTTGAGCAGGGATAGTTTCACGTGGGCAATATAAAATTGGGTTGGAAGAGGCGTCACCAATGAATGTGTAGTGTAGCTGTCAGTGTGGAGGTGACAGGTCCATGCTTTATGGTTACTTAATATCAACTTGGTTCTTCTATCCTTTCCTTTCTATAAGTAACACTCTTAATACTCCCAGCTTCTAAAAAAATCTGTTTGCAACACACATATTCTATTTATATTCTACTCAAGGAATCTTTACCACATAGACTACTGGCCACCTATAATTAAAACATATTATTAGTTTTTCCTGTTGTTATATTGCCTTGTGTCTCTTGTCTCTATAACCGAATTGAATATTTTCAACTAATGAAGCAATGACATAGATGGAAACTTATCAGTACAATAGAATAAGGAATCTAGAAGCAGACTGTACATATATAGAAACTTGGTTTATGACAGAGAGCTTGACAGATGAATGGAAAAAAAAAAGATTATTTGATAAATGGAACTGAAAAGCTGATTTTCCATAAAGAAAAAATATAAATTCGGATTCCTACATCACACCATACATAAAAATTCACTTCAGATAGATTAAGAACTTAAATATAAAAAAAGGAAAGTTTAAAACTCCTGATACAAATATGGGTCAATGCTTTTTAGACCTTGATGCTGGAAAATATTCCTTAAGCAATGCACAAAAGTATTAACTATGAGAGAAAACATTAATAAATTTGACCATATTAACATTGAGAGCATCTGTATATCCAAAACATATCTAAACACAGTGAAAGAAATGATACACATTTTAAGAAGGTACTTTTAATATGTACAATGAATAAAACTTTGGAATTGAGAGTTTATAAAGGAGGCCTCCAAATTGATAAAAGTACAAACAGTCCAATTAAAAATAGTCAAAATATGTGAATAAGCGTTTTACAGAAGAGGAAAGCAAACGGCCAGGAACCACACAAAAGGGAGTTTTAACATTAATGAGAGGAAAATAGAAGCCAAAACTTTGATGAAATCACATTTAAACATTTTATTGTGGAAAATTAAGAACTGCCCAGGAAGTCTTTAAGAAAATGTAGATCAAGAGACTCTCTTATATGTGACCAATAATTATGGCAATTGGTGCCCCTCCCAGAAAAGCCCTTGCATCACCTCCTCAGGTCGGCCACACAGGTCACGACCGGCCGCCCCGGGACCGTCTCGGGGAAACTAGCACAGGTAAGGCATGAGCCCTGTTGCCCTGACCCTTGGAATGGCACCTTCCAGAGTGGCAGAAACCGGACACCACAGGATGCCCACCGCCCGGAGAGCCAACCAGCAAGTCGGGGTGTATTCCCGTAGTACGTATCTGAGTGTAGTCACAACCACTTAATACATCACATACTAAAGCCCAACACATTCTTTGATGGTTCATTTTGTGGGTCAGCTTGGTGAGGCTATGGCGCCCAGTTGTTCGGCCAAACACTAATCAGGATGTTGCTGTGAAAGGGATGAACCTTTCAAACAGCAGAGTTTGAGCGAAGATTAGCCTCCAAAAGCTTGTGGGGGGGGGGCTCATCTAACCGGTTGAAGGCCTTAATGGCAAAGAAAGGTTCTCTTCAAGACTGTAGCCCAGAAATCCTCCCAGACTCTCCAGCCGGCCGGCCTGCAGAATTCGCATTCAAGATCGCATCACCAACTTTCAATTGAATTGCCAGTTTGCCCACCTGCCGTCCAGACTTCAGGCTGATCCTAGTTCACCAAAATAATTCTTTCCTCTCTCTCTCTATTTCTCTCTGTCTTGTCTGTCTTTCTCTCTCTGCTTCTCTTTCTCTCTGTCTCTCTGGTGTCTGACTAGTATTATCATGCAGATTCATTCAGCAAAATAGTTTTGATAAGTCAGAAGTCACATATACATATATATGGCTGCATATGCATCTTAAGGAACACATACGGCTGCAAGAAAACTTTAAGCAAAGGAAACCAGAGAAAAATGAACAGAGGATAAAAGCATTGCTGTAGAGAAAGGCAGAGGGGGAGCTGGTGGGAGCCTGTGGCTACACGTAAATTATTGCCAAGATCACACTTGCTTTCTTGAGGATGGGCTGGTGAGAACTACTTAGTATTATTAAAAATTAACTAACTAAAGAGCTTAATAAAAGCAAGCCAGGATGGACCGCTGAGAGTGTGCTTTAAACACGTTATGCATAACATATCCTGTGCATCTAAGAGCCATTAAAAAATAAATAAATAGGTAAATAAGTAAATGAAACAATAAAAAAATGGATTTCTTGTACCAAAGGATGGAGACAGGGAGGGGCAGTGTGAAAGATACCAATGCCCAGAGAGAGGCGCTTTTCAACCGTTCAGCTCATGTCACCAACTTACCTGTCAGGTAGATGGAGGCAGATCACCTTTCAGAACCTCGGCGGCACCCTCAGATCACCCGGAAACAGGCGACCCTGATGCCCCATCCCCATCCCTTCCCGTTTAATTGGTCTCAGATATAGCCGAGGCATCAAAATATTTTAAAAACTTCCACTTGATTGTAAGGTTTAGAGAGCTGGAGATTCACTAGGCAAGCAGCTGCCTATTATTTTAGTGGCAGTTAGGAAATTCCTTAACGTTAGTGTAAAGCCGATAAGGCCCCTGAACGGATCCGCTTTGTAGGAAGCAGACTCCAGGAACAGAGTCGCGACGACGGCCAGGAGCAGAGTGCAGGCTGGAGGTGGCTCTTCGCCGAGGGGGTGCAGAAGGGTGGACACGAGGGGGTGGGATGGAATCTGTCGACTAAGTGGCAGAGGCAGAGTGCATGGGAGGGGGAGGCTCCCAGCTGTCTGGCAGGAGCCCGAAGCCCAGCCGGGTGGGGCCACGGCATGTGGTCGGCGGGGCACGGGTGAGGGACCCTTGTGACATGATTTCTTGGCAGGCCTCAGAATGGTTCCTAGAAGCATCGTGTCGGCTGCAGAAAAAGATCTAGGTGCCAGGAGAGTGGCTGGAGACCTGCTTCTAGAGGGAGAGGAGTCAGGAAAAAGTGGTTCTGATATCTGTATTTCCTAAAAGGTCCATGCGCTCTGTTCGGGAAGATTTGCTCCTTAGTCCTTGAGTTCTCTGTGCTGTGTGGGCTGGCGTGTCCCGCGGGCAGGTCTCCTGGCTGCAGCCCTGGGACCCACCAAATTCTGCAGGCCCCCGTTCCTTGGGGCCAGGTGGGCCCTTCTCTGCCTTCCAGGATCCAAGATGTTTGGTGGGGTGCCAGAGACAACATCTGTTCTGCTGTCTTGTTTCTTTTTGTTTTGTTCTGTTTTAATAAAAGTTGATGATCCATTAAATTTACAGCTAAAATCATCAGCAAATAATATTGGTTTTTCTATGTCTGTGAGGCCATAGCAATCCATTTAAAGGTTATTAGTGATCAGATTAATATAATATTAATATGTTAATGACTAAGGAGCAAATAAAAAAATATTTGTTTCATTAACTCATGGCTTATTTATTGAAAGCCTAGTCCCAATTATTTCCACAATACACATGACTCATTTTTTTGTAGTTCATCACTGTTTTTCCTGAAAGAAATTGAAGAGTGAAATCTACATAGTAAGTTTACATCACTGACCCCATGTCCAGTTCTAGAAGCTCAGGGTAGTCGAAATGCTTTTCTTCATTTAATCATCATCAGGCAATGATTTATGTGGATGGTTAAGATAAAGGATCAAGAGCATGTTGGAGATCCAGGTTTATTTTACTAATTTCCCAAGCCCCCAGGGCATAAGGTTTGTCTGCACAGTGGGCCCTCCCCTGGGCCTGCAAGGAGAAAGCCTGGCACGCACGCACAGCCCTCCCCGCCTTGTGGGTCTGACCTGAAGGCACGCAGCTGCAGGCAGAAGTGTTTGTCAGACTCCCCTGGAAAATCCGTCAATACTTTTGGAGGGGATTCGGAACAGGGACGGTGTCTGCAGTTTGTGAAAATACAGTGCAAAGGATGTGAGCGGGCCTGCGGCCTGGCCCTGGCTTCCGTCAGGGTCCCTCAGACTTGAAGAATGCAAAGGTCTCAGAGGAGAGAAGGTCAGAGCCCAGGCAGAGGGTGGCCTACATCTGGCCCCCTGCAGTCACTGTGCTCCCTTAGCCTGCACTTCCAGGTCCCTTGTCCTGTGCCTTCTGACAGCCCTGAATGGCAACAGTTCTAACAGCTTGGCCCTCAGGGGAAGCGGGGGAGCATGGGGCCCAGAAGGCAGGACTGCCTCAGCAGGCAGAGCTGAGTGCCTGGGCTGACCAGGCTCCTGGGGCCTCTTGCAGAAAGATTCCAGCAGGAATTGTCTCCCATGACCTCCTCTGTAGGCAGAGACAGCACACAGTTGTACTTGGGACCATGAGCATATGATTATCTAATACACAAAAGGAAAAATCCATGCTAATTGCAAAGAATCCTCCTGCTTCGTATTCGTGGCTGTATTGTATGAAGTTGGCACTTACCTCCAGGAGGAAAAGACGCTAGCCTGTGATGGATGCTGACCATCCACAACTGGAGGAAGGATGCCATGTGCCTGGCCTTTCTCTACTGCACAGTAGGAGGTTTGGAGGTTGTTCAATGTCTCACCCCTGGGCTGGGAAATGTGCATGACTTAGAAGTCTGCTCTCTTTGATTCTGAACATGAGCATAAAATATTCGGCTGATGGAGTGGCTGTAACAGTACACGTCTGGAATGCAGAAGGGCATTTATGATAATTAGAAATAATCAAATCCAGACCAAGGAAATAGGTGCAAGAGAATATTAAGTAATTTGTAGCCAAATGACTTTAGGACCTTAAGGTAAAATTTCCAGGTGGTGCTTATAGGATCCATAAACACTTGATTTAAAGGGGCAATATTAACAGAGAGGTTTATGATGAGAGCATTGAAATTAAATTGATTGTGTCTGCTCTGGCTCTAAAAATAAAAATGGAATAATAATTCAGCTACCTAAGTTACAAGACTTAAAGCTATGACTTGAACAGCAGAGCAACATCTGACATCAGTGTGGTCCAGGGACAGAGCCCGGAAAAGCTCCCCACCTGGGTTTAAGGACGCAGAGGTCCTGTGCTGTTTCTCTGGCCCCTCCTGGGACAGAGCCTACACACAGCATTGTGAGAAGGTGGCACAGTCAGTGACCCGGGGGAAAATGTGCCAAGGAGCCTTGCACCTGACTGTCCAGAGAGCAAACTGCTGTGTGGGAGGTGATGAAAGGAGATAGAGGGCTGATCACAGACAAGATGCCATTCGGGAACCAGGGAGACCCGAATGCTCCTGGACCCCTCCACCTGTTGCCAGGACATCACCGAGTCACGCTGACTCACACACCACCCAGGAAGTGGAGGTAATAACCAAAAGTCTTGTTCTGCTATAGACTTGCTGGGAGAATCACCCAAGAAAGCATACTGAGATGGGCCCACAGATCACGAACTACAGTGCAGACACAAGCCCATGTCTAACATACATGAAGGGGTTGATAATTCTTTGTTGAATAAACAAAGACAATACATGCATGATAGTACTGGAAATAGGAAAATCATTCACCAGGAATTTGAACACATGGCTGTTTCTCCCTCCTAAGGAATTTCCTGGACATTCAGGGTTGACCTGCACAGCAGTTACGAGAATACCAACCCTGGAACCACGACTTGACTCTGAATGCAGCTCGCGGCTTCCCTGTGCCTCAGTTCTCTCATTTGCCAAATGAGTTGGTAATAATATTGCCCAGCTCAAGAGAGGCAGTCAGGATTAAAGGGCTTGTCCACGTCAAACGCTCCATAAAGTGAAAGGCTCAGTGGAAAGACAGGCTGGAAACAGATGCCTGAAGTTACTGGTGAACTGGGAGAGAAGGGTTCCAGTGGACCCAGTCCACAGGCCCACCAGTCTTCAGAGGTTCAGAAAAGAAGTTACAGTATCAGAGAAGTTACTTGGCCCTCTGAGAAGGAGCGGCCAGTGAGGTAGAAGGCAACGGGGAGAGGGTAGTGACCCAGAACCTGGGAGTTGAAAGCGTCTAAGGAGGAGGAGTTGAGCAACCACAGGAAATGCAGCTCGAGGGTGAGATAGCTGAGGGCTGAGAACTGACTGTTGGAAGTCACAGCATGACATCGCTGCTGACATTAACCACAGCTCTGTCAGTGGTAGGGTGGGGACCAGGCTTCACAGAAGAAGGTTCCAGGTAGAATTGGAAGAGAAAATTCAGAGACCGTGAGAACAGACTCCTTTTGAGAGCTGAGCTGTAGCAGCTGGAGGAGTGGGACAGGTCAGAAGCTATTTTGACAGGTCAGATGAGAGAGTGAGGAGCCCACCAGGATGCAGCTGAGGCTTGGCCACCCTGAATCCTCAAGCCAGGCTCACAGAGACCCCGTTTGCTGTGTCTGTGAATCTCAGGTCAGTCCTCAAGCTTGGGGACGCTTCAGCACATCTGCTCCAGATGACTGGACTAGCAAGACACCAGAGACCAAGTGCGAGTGGAGGGACCATGTGATGGGCCTGAGCTGGGGGTCTCATGAAGTCAACGCCATCGCAGTGGGACAGGAGGGCCCTGGAGGAGACAGAGCTGAGCCTCCCCTTGCAGGACAGCCAGGCAAAGTGAGTATAGCTTGAAGTTTTCAGTAGACACACCACAGTGTCTGACACCAGTTCTCTGTGTTTCCATAGTCTGAGCATCTCAACATTGCTGGACTTTTATCTCCGTCCTTGCACAGAAAGGATTTTACTTTACAGGTGGTCATTAATACACATGATGCACAAAAAAACTTTGCAGTCAAGTGGGGAGCTGAACGATGGGTCTGCGGCTTGCAAGGCCTTGGGACAGATTCTTTTCTAGGCATCCCTTATTTGGTCTCCAGAACTGCCCTGAGAAGGGGATGTCACCATCCATTGGCTGTGAGGAGCAACGCGACTTGCGCCCTGATGCGGCACCAGACGGGTGGCCCGACTGGCACTGGCTCCCAGACCGTCCCCCTCCTGACGCAGGGCTGTCCCCAGCGCCGCACGTGCTCCTCTGACTCTGTGCCATGTGGCCACAAGATCAGTGGTGAAATCAGGTGTCGCATCCATACCTTCAAAAAGAAAAGGAGCATGTATGCAAAGGTACATTTGTTTTTAAAATATGTGCATTACAGAAGCCAAAGAATTTTTTCATGGGTTAATGAGGATTTATTTACATTAGGTTCTGAGATATGAATGAAGGCTATGTAACTTTTATGATAGGAACTGCATTCCTGCTCAAACGTAAGCTCATTGAAAGAGGAAACCTCATTTGGTCCCCAGTCCCCAGGAAAGTGATCGGCCCATCGCTCATACTGCATGAATTGTGTCGATGAAAATGCATGAATTAACCCCTGCAAATAGGAAATAAGCAGCAGTGGAAGGTAAAAGATGTCTAAAACAACAGCAGTTTATAGATTTACTTTGGCTTTTGGAAAAAATTGCTCTCAATTCAATCTGTGAGATACAGAATCCCCACTATAGCTGCAAGTTAACGGCGAAGGAACTCACTTAGCTGTTGGCATTGTCCAAAAGGTTCCCACGTCACTGTGTGTGCCAGTAAAAGCAAAGGTTTCTTCAGGCCTTTGTCCTCAGTTAAGCTGTGATGGCACGGATCTGCCTGGGACTGGTGAGCTTCCAGAGAGGAGAAGTTTAGACCCAGACGTGAACTCAGGGACGAGCCATGTGGACCTGAAGGCAGAGATAGGACGATGCTCCTAGAAGCCAAGGAACACCGAAGAAGGCCAGCAAGCCCCCAGAAGCCAGCCGGGCCTGGAGCAGCTGCTCCTCCCAGCCTAGAAGGAGGAGCCCTGCCCACGCCCGACCTTGGACTCCGGGCCTCTAGACCGTAAGACAGTAGATCCCTGTTGTTTAAGCCCCAGGCTTGGTGCTTTGCTGAGGCGGCCCTGGGAATGAACAGCTCCCATGATAGTCACGGGTCTGCCCACCCTCAAAAAAGGGGGCATTTTACAGAGCATGACCATAACAGGGAGGGAACCCCCAGGCACCTTGGCATTCTGCCCAGCACATTGTCCCAAATCCATGCCGCATTCCCGCCTCCCCTCCAGAGGTGCCCTCAAGACTTTGAGAAGGCCGCCTGGAGACCCCCAGCGACCCACACCATTACAGGTGCTCTGCCCAGTATGTAACACCCTAGGCCCCAGTTTTCTCATCTGTGAATTAGACAGTGGAGGTAAATGATTCCTAAAGTTCTTTATTTTCTGTGCTCTTGGCTGATTCCTTAGAGTCAGGAACAAGGACTTGGTCAGAGTGGCCACCCCTTGCTGTTCTGAGGCCAGTGTTACCCTTCCACGGTTTTGTAGCTGTGCTCAGGGTAATGGCTTGCCAACATTTATATTACTGGATAAACAAGACATTACCTCATTTGGTTTTATGGGATGGGGTGTATAATTAACCCTTTTAATAAGAATATAGACAGACTAGCTTATCTTATGAGCATCGCTGAATGAACTCCCCCCTTGGACTGGATCTTTGGTTCTGACCTCTCTGGGTAGAGAGAAAAACATTTAATTAATTGGAATCTTTTTCAGGGCCAGTGTCACTTCCATAGCCCTTAATTTTACCACCTCCTTTTAATCCAGTTCATAAAGTATGTCTTACACATTTTCTTATTTTTAAGGATTCTTTTCCATACTAATAAAAAGGTTCTTACTGTGTCTACAATATAGTTTCAGTGTATTGGGGAAATATTCCTGTTTTTGATGGTAAGAAAATTCAAATGGGTGTGCTTTGGTGGAATTAAATCACCTCTAAATAGTGAAAAAAAACAAAACAAAAAACTGTTTCCCTATCTAAGCATTCTATGTTCTATGATGTTTCTAGACACACTTTAACTTGATTACAAATCTTAGAACCCACTAGAAAAACACCAGGAAAATCCAAATCATGAACAGAAAAACACATCAATCATTCAATTTTTATTTGTTCAAATGCCTTGTGAATAGAATCCATGTATCGTTTTCTAAGAAAAAGATAACTCTTACAGGGACAGGGTTTAAAACAATACCATTGTTTGAAGCACAAAACGTCACTTTGCATAGAAGAATTATCAGGCAGCAACTAATCTCAGGAAAACCTTTCCTCATGTTTTTTCAATTTGAAAGCAGAAATTCCAGAATCATTTAAAAACCTTTTCTTAAACCAAGGCTCCTCTTTCTAACAGCTCACTCTGTGGTGTGTTCCATTCCATATACGGCTTCCAGAAGACTTGCTGCAGCATCTTAAATGAATATAAAACCTGATGAAGTTGTGTTAGGCAGAAGGGCATAACATTGCTTCTCCTGCATGGGAGTATTTCTTTCTGGGTCCCCTGAACTTGGAATTTCTCTTTAAAAATGCCCATTAATTCCTATTAGGGACCTACTAGTAAAGAAAATTGCCTGTTAGCTTTTATCAATCTGTATGAATAAATGTTAACCCTTCTCAGTTAAAAGCCCTCCTTTTTGCTCCACTCATGTGAAAACAGCTAGAGAGCATGCACACCAGCAAATCGTTCAGAAGATGAATGCCCTCAAGCCGCACAAAGACTCTGAGGTGTGTATTAGCATTATAGATTTTAATTTGAAATGATGTCAGTCTTTCGGGTCTGCATTGTAGAGTGCAAGCTGCCATCTGCTTGTAATAATGAGCCTGACAATCCACGTAAATGTGATTTGCTGCCTCTTTTGCCAACATAATGGCCGGGATATTGATCCTAATGGTGGAGCAGTTGCAGGCATTTCATTCAATAGAAAGAGAACGGGCCTGAGGGCTGAGGTTTCGGGGACTCAGGTGGATGGCAGTTCCAGACAAAAGGGGGTTTCCCCCTCTGGTGGTGGTGCCGGGCCCTCCAGGGTGGTCACCACCTCCAGCCTTTCTCATGGTTTCCATGCAGCTCAGAGGGCAATCAACCAAATGAATGGGACAGCAGTCCTGGCCTAAAGATGCTGGGTTCCCACCCCTTTCTCTTCCTCCTTGAAGCAGCTGAGATGAGCGTTAGTAACTCAGAGGAGCTCCGTGGACGGATTGTCGTCCACTGTGGTGGCCACTCCTCACATATGGCCCATCACATTTACGTTAACGGAAATTAAGTGAAATTTAAAAATTAGTTCCTCAGAACTCAAAAAGATATCTGTGCATTCACATTCATAGAAGCATTATTCACAACAGCCAAAGGCGGGGAGTGACCCAGTATCCATCCACAGACGGGTGGATGAACGAGAGGTGTGGATACACACAGTAGGGTACCATTCAACCTTGGAAAGGAAGAAAATTCTTACACAGGTTATAACATGGATGAACCTTGAAGACATTATGTTGAGTGAAATAGGCCAGCCACAAAGGATATAATTATATAATAATCCCACTTACAGGATGTACCTAGATTCATTGTTTAATAAGCACGGAGTTTTAGTTTTATAAGATGAAAACATTTCTGGAGATGGATGGTGGTGACGATTGCACAAGAATGACAATCGTACTTAATGACACTGAACAGTACACTTAAAAATGGTACATTTTAGATTATGTATATTTTACCACAATTAAAAAGGAATCAGTTCCTCCTTTCCCAACAGCCGCATGTGATCAGTGGCTACTGTACTGCACGGCACAGAGATAGACCATCTGTGTCACTGAGCGTGCTCTCACCGACATTATCCTAGAGAAGCTGCTGGAGTGCCAGCTGGAGAAGGAGCACACGAACTGGGGACACGGCTGACTTTCAGAGGGCTGCGCCCGGCGCCCAGCGCACACAGGAACACTGACGCGACTGCCGCTGTCCATCCCCCCGCGATAGGGGCGCGCTCACAAAGTGGAGCTTTCCTGGCTTGGACTCAAATTGCCTCTGTGTTTTCTGTGATGCATTTTTCATTTGCAGAACAATTAACCACGAGCCTGCAAGGCGGTTCTCCATCAGTTACGTGGCTCCTCTGAGAGGTGAACCTTGGATACTGGTGTATACGTGAACCAGAGTGGCCCATGTCATTTCACTAATAGAAGCTACTTCTGAACGCAGATTCACAACAGAGGAACCCAACCAATTAATCGTAGGATGTGAGTAAATAAGTAGGACGTATAAATCAGAGAGTACATGGGCATCAATTTCTGCTGGTCCACAGGCCATTTGTTCCTATCCTGTTCTGGTCCCATATCATCTAGCCATCTGCCAGTATGCTTATGCTGTTCTAAATATCTCCAGGGAGGGGATTCTTTCCTAATTTGCTCTAAAAGAAGGTGTGTTCAAATATAAAGCATTATGGAACTGCAACCAATTACTTGCTGAAATGTTGAGTAAACCCGATGACGCAGACCTCACGTTACATGTCCTGCAGTTATGGTGACCAGAAATCAGCTCTCAAATGTGTCCTTTTCCTTTTCTGTAGAGGCAGTCATATCTGCCTCTGGAGCTGGCCGTGGGAATATAAGAATAAAGGCAGGTAAATTAAAAGGAAACTAGTCAATGTCATTTTGCTGTCATGTGATTGTAATGCTGATGGTTTTATGTCTGTCAACTCCTAATACGTTCTGTTGAGCAAACTGGAGTTTGCTAAACTTCATCATATGACAAGGCCTGTTCAGGAATATGGGACACTGACACCAAGCTCGCTCTTCACCTCTGTTTCACATGCAGTTCCCACTTGTCAGATGTGAGACATGCCTGCCATTTTTATAGATCTGAGAACCAAGGTTCAGAGATGAAAAGTCCTTCCCCAAGGTCATGGATATGGGCCAAGCATGCCCCCTGGAAGCTGGACTCAGGCTGCCCGCATTTGCCCTGACCCCACACTTCCCTTCCTGTGACCTTGAGCTAGTCCTACTATGTCTGGCCTGGATTTTTCAGGCCTTACATGATGGCACAGTCGTCCACAGGTGTCAGAAGAAATGAGTGCGGGGCTTGGAGGTCAGCGCTGGCGGGCCGCAGGGATTGCTGTGGAATGCCATTTGAATGAAATTTCAGGTCTATCTGACCCCAGAGTTTGACTATTCCACAAGATAATTCTGAAGGTGTTATCATTTATTTATGACTCCTTCGTTTCTTTCACTAGGAGCTGTAAGGGTAGAGATGCACTGTATGGTCCTTCCATCCACAGCACCTAATTTAAGCCTGGCACCGAAGAGCTATTCCATTAGGGAGAAGCGATCCCCGGCCCCATGGGGAGATTCCCAGGGGTGCGGCCTCTGCCCCAGCAGCACTGCTGGGCCTTCGGACATCAGGCAGGTTGAGTGTCTGGTGTCCTTCAAAACTCCTCTGAGACGTAGCTCATAATAAAAAGTAAAGGATCCGCTCTCACCCTTCCATGGTATGACTTCGATGGCCAATTCTGTGCTTTGGGTTCCAGGGTAACTTCCTCATTCCTCTTGCCAAGTGCATTTTTAAATGTAATAGCCATTTCTCAGTGACAATAACAGTGCAGCATATAAAACTGCATAGCTCGTTCTCCCGTTAACGGATCTTCTGAAATGCTCACATTTCTTCACACCGAGAGATGTGCTGTGCTGTCTGTGTGCCCATGTCGCGTGACGCCACCAGGGAAGTCAGCAGAGTGCTCGAGACTTGGCCTGCGAGACTGCAACACATTCAACCCTTTTGGACTCATTAGCCATTTCAAGCTTAATTCGACTTCTGTTTTGACAGCCCTAAACGGTAATACCACTTGCCAATTTCTTTATTTTGAAATAATGATTTCACTGTACTCACAAATCACTCACCACCTTGGGGACTGGAGGTGGGGGCACATCTCCAACCCCCCCCAGCTCAGTGCTTGCAATCTCTCAAACCCAGGAGCCCTGCAGGGTGGATGGCGCGTTCCACGATGGAGTGTTTGCAGTTGTTTCCACGACAGCAAAACCAAACCACAAAATGAAAATTCCAGCCCTTGAGTTAAAAGAGTCAAGTTGCTACTGCATTTAGTTCTGTTAACTCTGAAATTCATGTAAAACAGCCACAAAAACAAGCCGTTAGTGTATGTAGTAAACAAAGGACTGGGTTTTCAGTGGGTTGATGGGAAACCAGATAACACCAGTCTGACTCTCAGATGCTTGAACTCAAGGCCAAGGGCCCCGAAATGGGAAAACGCTGCTTTTAGTGTATCCGCTGAGCAGCTCTGGCCGTGAGGGCATCACCAAATGCCGATGGAAAGGGAACTGAGCACAGTTCTTGCTGTCAGATTTTACTCTTCTTTAAGCTCATTCTAAATGCAGAGCTCAAAATACTTGCAATCTTCTGAACAGTGGAATTACAAGGAAAAGATGAGCTTGCCATTATAATTCAAAAGAAAAGCATATAATAAAATGTACTTTTATTTTTAAAAATTGGGTACAATAAAATTGACCTAACTGTGTGCCTTTTTCATTGAGAAAAAGAAAAAGAAAACAAGACAACAAGTGGGTGTGTGGCATTTGAGTCCATCACTGGCTGAACCTGAGAATGAAGAAGCCTGGGGAGAGTGAAGATCTCCACCTTAAAAAGAGAATTTCCTTATCATCCTCAGTGTCTGCTTCTGGAGAGTTCTGCCTGGGTTGTAGATGTGCTGATAATCACATTATTCAAAACTCTAAAACAAATTATACTTCAAGTTGCAGTGAGTGTCATACTTTGGAGACAGTATTTCTCCTGTGGAAGTGTCGTATTGTGGTGTGATTGCACGACCAACCTTTTCGTAAATACTTACAAATCACTGATTGTTTGATGAGAAACTGCCGTGGGCTGGACATGCACAGAAGGTAGTGGGGACCCTCCTTTCCTTGGGCCTGGGGGTGGACAGCAGTGGGGAAACAGACAAAATATCAGAACGCTACAATAATTGGCCAGGTGCTCACAGACACATGCAAGAGTGAGGAGGCCACTCAGAGGAGCTGCCCATGTGGACATTGAGTGACCACATGACCCAGGACCACATGGTCTCCAGACATAGCAGTTTGGGAGAAGGAACAGGAAGTGTGCCCTGTCCTCCCCGTGATCTCACCTAGCACCTTGCACAGAATACTCTCCCACTGAGTGCAGGTCACAGAATTGGTTCTGTGATCTGTGGTGGAAGCCAGGCTGGCTTTAAGTGGACGTGCACATCTTGGGAAAGCTCTGGACACAGTATCAAGTCACTGCCAGTCATCTGTCTGCTCTCCATCCTGCAGCCAGAGACTGGGCAGTCGCTCCCTCTCTGGGTGTGGGGACAAGCTCTGCCCACTTGTAATCTATTGTCCCAGAACAACCATGTGTCCACATAGCCCCCTCCTTTGGGCTGTATGCTAGGTATATGGCATGCTGGTGGCCCAGAGCTGGCCAAACCCAGGCCCACCTTATTAATGGGAACATCTTGTTGGGAGGCAGATGCCTCTGGCCAAGGTTTTGTTCCTTGGGGAGCTGCTTGCAGCCCTTCTACCAGAGCATGCAGTTTAGTCATGAATCATGTATCGTCTTCGGTCTCTGTCCCCTAGCCACTGTCACGCATGCCATCTCTGTCACCTTGCCCCATGCAAGCATTTCCCTCTGCTCATGATAGTGGCTCACAGCCTCATCTAACCCATTGTTCCTGGACTCCCTGTCCTGTATGAAGTCCCAGTATGGCCTCATGTCTCATACCCCGTCTCCGGGTCTTTTCTTTGTTTCTCTAGCCCATTCCCATTGCAACCCTCCCAGCTGGACCTGCCATCGGACCTGTCACCACATGCAGGAGCTCCATCTCTTCACAGAGGAAGTGAGATCCCTGAACCGTAGTCACCCAGGCTCTCCCAGACCCTGCGACCCCCTGGCTGGCAGCACGCTAAACACAAGGAGATCTCAATCCTGGCATCTTTGTGCCTTGAGTGTTTTAGACACATGTTATAAAGGAGAAGCTTTGTTTTTTGTTTGTTCACCTAAAGAGCCTGTTGCAATTCTCCACCCCCCAAAAAAGAGTCTACCCAATAAATGTTCAAGTAGAATGCTTTGTATTTTAAAACTTTGTGATGAGTCTGAATCAAGTTTTACTATCCACTAGTCCCAGCCAGTCATTTTTTACAAGAGCATTCTCATTACCTAAATTTTATTGTCAAGAAATGAAAAAAAAAAAACAAAAAAACAAAACAGGAGTTATTGATATTTTGGAAAAAAATGCACGTTTAATAGTGTCAAATTCTTTTTATAATTGAGATGTCAGAATTTGTCAACGAATCGTATAATAAGAGGACCAGATTAAATCTCTCCAGACCCAGTTATGGCTGATGCCTGTTTTCAACTCTATGAATATTCTTGTGGATTATTTTCACCCCCTTGAAAGACTTTTGAGACATTAGCTCACCACAGCATTCAACCACCTGCCAGGTATTTTATTAGTCTCTCTAACTACCCCAAATACTCCTCAGGGCTCCTTTCGAATAAAATTCCAGGCAATGAATGATAGAAAATAACATTAAGTTGCTAGAAGAAAATATTCCAGGTTGAGCTATGGAAAATGGACTGGCTGAGCCCTGGAGAAGACGGGAGAAAGCAAGCAGGCTGCCGGCTGGACAGGGCCGTGGGGTTGCCCTTCATCTAATTAATGCTCAACACACCCTGGCGGGCAGTGACCACTGATCACTTGGCTTGGAAGGCCCTAGGATTCCAGGGGTTCTGATCAGCTGCACCGAGCCATGGAGTCGGCGCTCAGGACGGCCCGGGTTCCAGTCTCATTTGTGCTCTGTCTGCTACAGCCTGGCTCTGCTTTGAAACATCTGAGTCGCCTTTCCTAGGAGTGAGCCTGCCGAGGCAAGCATGCTCAGGGGTCTGAGAGCTGCTGCAGCAAAGTCTAAGCACTTTGAAAATCTAGGCATCGACATTCTCACCCTTCCTTCCAACTTTCTCCAAATACCATGGAAATGGATATAGTCTGGTTTCCCCCATTATTCTGAATTAGAAACCCTAAAAATAAGTCTTCCTCTATGGCAGGCAATACACCACACATTGCTGACCGGTTCAAATAAAGGAACTTAATTCGGTCTTCATGGATTTTGGTATTATTTGTAAAGATGGCAAAAGAATGACCATTTTTGATTTTGGAATCTTTAGTTTCCCTCTTCATCTATCTGCTCAAAGCCTGGGGAGCTCACAGTCCTACCCAGAAGCCATCCCAGGTCTAGTGCAACAGGAGATTCGGGCTTTATATAAAACCTTGACTCAACAGCCAGCACAATTACAGTGTGAACGGTACTGAACACATCCTTGCTCCTGATTCGGGAGCCATTTCTCACATGGTCCTCCCTTCAAGGCCTTTGATTTTGCTCTGGTGGTTGGCCGGATGGCCATGAGTTCCACTCAGAGACGAGCAGATGATGCAGCTGTGCTTGGATTGGTCTGCATTTAGGTTAGATATCAGCCGACACTTCCTCCCAATAAAGGCTGACCCGCTACACGGAGAGCTATCCTAAGAAGGTCAGGAAATGCTGAAAACTAAGATGGATAGCCATGTATTTGGGTTTTAAGGTGAAATTCTACTTAAACTAAGTTTGTGTCATTTCCATGTTTTATCAAAATTGTTTTGTTTCTCAGTTCAGCAAGTATAAATGAAGACAGACAAAAACCGAATCTTTGCAAATAACATTAATAAGTCACTGCTTATTTGTGCCCACCCTGGCTCTGAGCAGGGTGCTTTCATGAACAAACTTAACAATACAGTCCCAGCAAAGTGCCTAGAACATAACAAGCCATGGAAACAACCGGTAACTGCTGTTGAGTGACTTAGTCCGGCATGAAAGGGCAGCCCCGGGACCGTGGTGCTGGCCCTGCGTCTTCCGGCACTTACAAAGGGGAGCCGACCACAGAAAGCCCCGCTCGAAGCAGGCAGGGGCTCGGTGGGGATTTGAGCCTGGACTGCCCAACTTTAATTTTAAATTCTATCTACTTCTAGGAGAATATTCATATTAGCATGCCTTTGTTGATATTAGCTGAGTTTTAGTTAATAACTTTAGCTGTAATTATATTAAATCATAGTCATATTGGGCTTTAAACACACTGGTCAGTGTTTGTAAACCTGTTGAACTAAAATCTCATAAAACAACATGGCATCCTACCATTCTGATTTTCCGGACCTGAGTCACCCCTGACCTAAGGCAGTTCTAAGGCAGTTGCCCCAGTCCAAAGTTACCAGCAGAGTGCCTCTTTCCTTTATTTCTTTCACAAAGGAGAAGCAGACTGTTTTGCCTTTTGCTCCAGTGGGGGACGGGGTCCAGCCCAAGGCCTGGCATCCTGCCCATCTAGCCCCACGGTGGGTCAGTGTCTTTCCCCCTCCCGAGAGGCCCCTGACGGGCCTGCACTTCAGTTCAGGTTAACGCTGCCCCTCGAGGGGGCTGAAACTCAGAAAGGGGACCTTCTTTGCACCTTACACTGATCTGAATCCCAGTAAGCGAACATCACCTCATGACAAATGAACAGGAATACCTTCCCCCTCTGCCCCACCCCTGGAACCCACTGTGGTACTGAATCCACCACAGAACACCTGAGAACAGGTGCCTAGGTTAAATGTGAGACTACAACCTGAATTTGTTTAAAAACCCAAGGATTTCTGAAAATTCATTTTACTGCTGTAACACCAGTGTCAATCCAGCTCTGTTAGTAGTTCTAATTAAAATAACTGTCTCTCATTTTCTTTTATGTAAAGTATTTTTTTTTTAGATAAAAGACCTTTTATCTTATCAGCTTTACCATATTTACATGTATATACAAACTAGTTAAAAGCGGCCTTGATAATGGACACCTGTGCCCACATCGCAGATACACAACCCTGCTTTGGGGAAACTTCACATGCATTTAACACTCTAGTTGAGGGATATATTTCAGAAAGGCGAGGGATTAAGCAGGACATTACAAGCTCCTCTGGC
This sequence comes from Phataginus tricuspis, assembly GCA_029783875.1. Taxonomy (NCBI): domain Eukaryota; kingdom Metazoa; phylum Chordata; class Mammalia; order Pholidota; family Manidae; genus Phataginus; species Phataginus tricuspis. Next base: position 89,299,590 of record JAQQAC010009165.1, on the reverse strand, counting down.
CATTGTTTCCAGTATTTGCTTTCATATTTATCCTGTGTTTGGATTAGTAAGCCTAGTATATAGTCTTTTATTTTAAGGGACTTTTTATTTGTACAGGGCCTTGAGATAAGCTCCTTACTTGGTCCATCTGAAGACTCAACACCTGACACCTCCGGGCTGCGCTGCATCTGTCGTGTGGGCTGACTAGCACCGCAGCGCCTTTCTCCTTTGAACGCTGGGCGCATCTTTGATCAGCAGATAAGGAATATAGGCCCTTCCCTTTGTGTCTCTGAATTCAGTATTTGCTGTTGCAATTCAGAGGACGGATGGTGTCCACGGAGAGTCTGCTCTGGACGGCCCTGCGCTTACAGTATAGGAAGCCACCGTTCCAGCCCCACCCCATGCCAATCTCACGGTTCACTGGTGACTACCAAAATTTTCAGGAAACTATTCTGGCTTCCATTTATGTTTAAAATGTTATATGGTAGTCATGCTATGGGAAGTGGGGCATGTTGAGAATAGAGAATTCTCCATTTCTTGTTCCTTCACTTTCTCAGGGGTGCAGATTCACTTTTACAGGTAGAGGAAGCGGTGTCACCTGTCCGGTTATGTGTCGAGCAATCCTTAAAGCAACTTGGATTGACTACCCACTCAGGAGACTGTCTCCCCCTGGCAGGGGTGGGACAAAGCCAGTGACAATGTCAGAGGGTGTCCTCTCAGGTCACGGAAGCCCCCTCTCCACTGTGGGGAGCTGGTGTGGGCTGGGGCCTCACTTGCCTCCATCTTGCCTGCATCCCAAGTCAGAGGCCCGCCTGGCAGGGGCTGCCTGCTCAAGAGAGCTTTCAGGGTTTCACTCAGAGGAACATAAGGTGAGATTGCAGACTGCAGCAGCTTCTCTGGCACTGTTCATGACACATTCCTGATGCAGGAGTTGAGCCTACTGTGTTAACATTTCAAACAATATCTTCCTGCTATACTCACATGCACACACACAAACACACTCACACACACTCGCAGCTACAAAGCTACATCTGCATCCCTACCTACAGACATATCTGTGATTTTAGGCTCACCTTTGCTGCCCAAATGTCTGCTTGTTCATAGGAACAAGTAGAAAATCAGAGTTATAAACAAGTTCCCCTTTTTTTTGAATTTGCAGAAAGGGCCAGCTATCAGGGGGCAGGGTGCAAATTCTAGGGAGCTGCGAGGTGGCCACTCCGTCACTTGGCAGCTGAGTTGGAAGTTACTGGACAAGCAGTGACGTGTCTTTCCATTTTTCTCCTGTAATGAGGACAGAGGCAGCGTGGACAATTAATAACTATAAAGATAAGGGTCTTGTTTCAAATCTTTACTCTTTCACTGTGTGTGTGTGTGTGTGTGTGTGTGTGTATTTCTGAGACAGAGGAAGAATAAATGTAAGAATGGACTGACAAACTTTTGGTGAGAATGAGACCTACAAGGAACAAATTTGATGTCTGAGCTGGTTAGCACTAGCTAAAGTAGATTTGGTTCCGTATCTCTTGAAATCACCAGGTGAAAACACACTACAGAGAACCCCAGGCCCAAGTCTGCAGGCGGATGACTGGGACAGGCCCCTGATCCCTTTCCCCACAACTGACAGCCCCAGGGCCGAGCGCCCATGGCTGTGAAGGAGCAAACAGCCCCGGGAGGAGAAAGAAGAAACCCCAAATCATATTCTCTACATTATTTGTCGGAACTTTACCTTCTCAAAGGCACTCTTGTTTGACACAGGGAAGACCCACCCTTGTGAGCAGGGAGGCCTGTCATACAATAGGATTCTTCACCCTGGTTTTCAGTGTATTATCCACAGTGGAGCTCTTGAGGGAAAACACAAAGCACCTGGCAGCTGACCCAGGCAGCCAGCTTCCTCCACTGTCAAACTCATCCTGAAACTCTGGAATTCACCTCCAGCCTTTGCGCCTTCCTGGTCTTTCTCTCCCCCAGGGGTGAAGCTCCGCCGGCCGCCAGGCACCGCTGTACCTGAGCAGCGCGAGCCGGTCCTGGGGTTGCAACGTCTCTGCTCCCGAGGAAATCGTCCTCGTCCGGGAGCGATTAGCGGGCAAGTCTCCCCCATCCTTTGGAAGGAAGGGGCTAACGGGGTTGGACGAGGCTCAGAAAGGACAGGAAGGCCTGTTCGGCTTCATTTCTTTGAAACAATGGCCTGCGCCCGCGTTGTCTATGCAGGGCGGAAGATGGGCCGGCAGGTAAAGCAAGACAAACGTGAGGTCCTGACCGATGACCCCTGACACACAGAGTCAATGAGCTTATTATCACTGCAATTACATTACTAATGTCCACAGATGCTATGTGCAGACAACGAGTTAACAATTAAGTGGGCCCCTTCCCCAGAAAGCCCTGTGCAAACCCTCCCCTTCAGAAAGCTCAGATGTGCACCTGGGCACGTCGGGGCCTGAGAACGAACAAGGGCACCCTGGCAGCGGGTGGCTGACTGACAGTGACCTCGGCCTACGCAACAGGGGCGGCACCTTGGGAGGCCAGCTCCTCTCCCATCAAGATCAGAGTTTCCTGACATCTGGAAGTGAATGTGGCTTGAGAAATAATGAGAGAACGCAGCTACATAGGCCTGCTGATGATTGTCTCTCCTGAAAAACTTACATTATAATGACAATTTGCATTTCTGAATGTAGATGGCGTATCTTCCTTTTTATTTTTTTCAAGAATTCACCATATAAGGAGAAACTCCCCCAAAACAGAGAACGAGCTTTCCTACTAGCAAGTGCTCTTGATAAAATGGAGTTGCGTGCCCAGACGGCTTTGCCCTTCTCTGTCCCCTGCAGCCCTGAGCTTTGCGCACAGGAGAGTCCTGCCCCAATTCCCAGGGACCTACGTGGACTCACCTGCTCCTCCTCTGAGCACCCCGCCCACGGCCCCAGCCTGACAGGCTGCGCTTGCCTGTAAAGAATAGAGTACATCCTTCTCCCTTTGAGGGGCCACCCTCCAAACCAAAACGTGCTGTGGGAGGCATGGGAGGGTGGACATCAAGGGGACTGTAGTCTAGGCTTTTGGACACAGACACCTCGTTGTAAGAATTCACTTCAAGTATTTTAAAAAGTAAAATGGGAAGATGCTCGCACTGTTTCCCAGAGGCACACCAAGGGACAGGGCTCTCAGACACATGGCGTCAAAGCAAAGGAACAGCACACCCCGAGCTGGCTGCCCCAGACGCTGGCTCTCAAGGCCTCCTCAGTCGCTAATTTAGACGCCTGCACAGTGTGGACAATGCGGACGCAGGCTTGCTTTGACGAATGTCTGTTAGATTCACTGCAACCAATTCAAAACGTGTGAATTATGAGTTCGCAGCAGCCTGACAAATGCTGATAATGGTCTCAGCAGAGGAACCAAAGGAACCAAAAGGATGCCGTTACCTCGCCGACCCGCTGAGCACCTCCCCTCGGGCCGCAGTCGCGGCATGACGGTCCTCGGGGTGGTCAGTGATGGCGGTGCTGGCCCAGTTCTGGAGGATGACTTTTCTTCCAGAAAACAACAGCTCAACCACACAGATGAGCATTTCAAATATTTTTTTCTATTCCTCTCTAACTACACCTGGGTCAGGGAAAATGCTCTCTAATGAATATTTTAAGATATTTATTTTGAGTGATTTTGATAATGAGTGAGATAAAATGAAGACAATGATAAAAAGGTATCAGACACCATGTGTATGCTGGTTCCAAAGGAAAGCAGTCTGGCTGGAGTTAATATTTCCAGATTTATGTGATGATCCAATTATAAAAACAAGCAAACAGAGAAATAAAGCAAAGGACAGGTCCCATTCCTCCTTTTAATTAAATTTACATCAGACAATGTAATGAAAGTAAATACACCACAGGTTATCAGCTGCGGCACCCTAAGTCTTCTCACCACGGAGACACACATCATTTCTGAATTCTCATGCCATTTCTGCATAATTTTAATTGGAATTATTTCAATGTTAAAATAGAATTCAAAGGACTCCAGCTTATCGGTATTTTCTGAACTTCATTTTAGAAATCATAGACTCTAAAGATTGCTTTAAACTACATGGGCAGTAAGTCTGAAACATCTAGGTTGCAAGTATTCACTCTAATGGGAAGTATTTACTCTGGCACCAGGCCCGTGGCTTGTGGGGGCAGGAGCCCAGCCCACCCAGGCCCCGGGGTGGGGGGACGATGTCACCAGTGCCCACCTATGCCCCCCACCTTCCTGTGAGGGAGGCCAGGACAAGAACTGGGCCCCAGGAAACAGCACAGCGGTTTGCACTGTGGGAGCACAAAACCATGCAGTCCCGTGTCCCCCAGCCTCACATCAGGCTGATGGCTAAAGCTTGGGAGTCACTGTCCTCTGTCCTGCGTGGTCTGGGTGGCTATGGTGGCTGAGGGAGGCAATGAGAGGAAAGTAAGCAGTGGCCATGGCCGACGACTCCTTGTTGCATACAGTCACCAGGCAAGGCCACCTTACACCCCTGAAGGACATGTCCAGAGAGGCAAGAAAGATGGCTTCTCTCAAGTCAGCACATGAGTAACAGACTCTAGGGTGTGCAGGGCCTGGCCCCACAGGTGCAGGAGAGTCAATGACTCCAAGGCCAGGACTCTGCCAGCCTACTGCTAACCAGGAGCCACTTGAGCCAGGAAGGGAGTGTTTACACCAGAGAAATCGGTGGGCACAGCAAATCAGACATGCCCCCACCACACACACACACACAAGAGAACTAACTGGTCCCAAGCTTGCACTGCCCAGGGATAAAATAATACTAATGTCTGACTGAGAAATATACACACTTTCATGTAAAATTATTTGGGTTCGGTTTTCTCTTCATTCTGGAATTTTCTACACTCGCCATCAATTCTGTGTTTAAAGGGAGCAGACAGAGACGGAATGGGATGTCTGTGGGGAGATCTGGTGGTGGAGGGGCTGCCCTGCTGTACACCTGCTGGGAGCGGAGGCAGCGGGGCCGTCACAGCATGGTGGGGCCTGTTGCCCCATGGGCCGGGCAGCCAGGTGCCTTCCTCTGCAGAAATCAGTGTGTGTGTAGCCCCATCCTCAGCGGGCAGGGCTGGGTGGCCTCTGCACTGGACACAGAAGTCTGCTGGCACCCCTGTGCCTAGGAAAGGCTCCCTGGAGCTCCCTTCTGCAGGGTTTTCTAAACTCCCCTGATTTTATCTGAACTGAGTGTTTCTGAGTTCCCTGTGAAGACAAAGCCCAGCCCAGTTCCTGAGGCGACCAGGCCTTGCAGGGCTGAAGCCTACACAATGTGCCAGGGGTCTAGACAGAGTGGGCTAACTTGTTGAACATGCAGCCACTTCTGGCTGCCTCCCTGGGCCTGGGAAGGGGCTGTGGAGGGAACTCCATTAGCTTCCTGTTGAGCCTTCCTAGGTCAGGTCATCTGGATTTCACCTTTGCAGGACAGGGCACTGTTGGGAGCTGTCAGTGGCCCCCGTCCCCACCTTCTGAGAGCTCTGTCTCTCCAGGGATGTTTGGGCTTGGGAACAGGTGGTGCTGGCATCAGAGGGCCGAGCATGAGCTGAGTGTGCTCTCGGCCCAGAAAGGGCCTGTGGCCTGAGTTTCATGGTGAGCAATGGCAGAAGCTCACAGGTCTGGGTGGGGCCGGGGAGGCAGGCCTTGGTGGTCTTAGGAGTAGATGAGACAGAAGCAAAGCCGACATGAGACAGAGTTTCTCCTGCAGGCTCAGAGGGCTGGGGGACTGCTTGGCACCTCCCAGCCAGCCAGCGGGTAACAGCTTGAACCAAGAAAGAAGTGCTTACAGCAGAGAAATTGGTGGGTACTGCAAATCAGACAGCCCCACCCCACATTCCACACCTGCCTGATCCTACACTGATGCCAACCTGCAGAATCTCCATCGAGGAAGGAGGACTGAATTGGATTCCAGCAAGGCGCACCGTCAGGGCCAAGGTGAAGAGCGTGGATTGGAGAAGTTAGACGGAAGGCAGCAGCAGGTGCCCAGCGTCCTCTCTGCCTAGGCCTCCTGCCCTGTCCACCCTGGGAGCCCTGTGTGGGGGGATGCCCTCATCCTCAGCATGTTAGAGAGGTGCCAGCCCAAGGGAGGCAAGGAGTCCAAGGCCAGATCCCAGAGGCACTGAAGAAAGGGCTCCCTGAGCGCGTCTGCCAGGTGGAGGGCAAAGCACTGGGGGCCACGGGCAGCTTTCCGGGTCCTCATGGCTGTGACTTTCCAGCAGCTGTTTGTATTACATTGTTGACACCTTCCAACCATTGTAAATCCTGTAATTTGGCATTACCTTTATTTTAAAGCAATGCTTGATTGTTTGGGGGTCACTGCTCTCCACCAGAAAGAAGTTGGATTTGAAACGCTTGGGAAGGTATCTGGGGGAGGGCCACAGAAGCACTTCTCTTGCTGGCTCTGGGTTACGGCTTTCCCTTTCCTGTTCCATTGATGAACATATTTAGGGAATTTTCTTCCAAATATCATCCCTCGGCCATTCCTAACCCTCAGCAAAGGCCTTGTTTATCAGAGCATAAGTGACCTCAACACAAAGCATCAAGTTATTGAGTTAAGAAATGGACAAACTGGCTTACTTGTAATTAACTACTAAAATGCCCATTAGTAAGATCAATAGTGAAGAAGAATTTGATTTGGGTTTTCCGCCGTAAGTTATTCCTAATTTTGAAGTATCCCATCTGTGTTCTGCATCTGTCTTTTAAAAATATGGATAGATTAAGCCAACATTTAAGTTTCTTTTTCTTTGTCTTTCTTTAATAGGCCCATGAAGCCAGGCACGACCACCTGGGGAGCCCTAAACCAAAGCCCTTTGCTGTCGCTATGGCTACCGACCAATGGCAGTGGAACTTCTGGGCTGCCTGCTGTGCGCACGCCCTGGGCCCACCTTCAGAGCGCCTGCCTCCGCGGTGTGCTCTTCAAGGCTCACATGCTGAAAATGTGCAGGCGTCGGAGTGCTGGCAAATTCGACGAGGGGGTCCCGGCCCCCGATACGCTGAACAGGCTTGGGCTTGTTCCAGGACAGACACCTGCCCACCGATTGCTGGTCTCCACAAGGCTCCTGACACTCCTTGAGACCGTGGGAGATCCGGCCACTCACTCCTTGGCTCGTTTGTTTTCCAACGTTCCAAGCAAGAGGACACAGACATATTGGCCCAGTCAGAACTCACAAAAAATTTCACCCCCAATCTTGGTGTTAGTTTTCCTGTGGACCTCATGTCCCCAGACAGAGTCCGGGTGGCCTGAATTCCGCGCAGCTGCTACCAGGAGTCCTTTGTCTCCGTCCGCAGTGACCCTGGGGCCATGGTGAGCACTGTATCCTCAGCCTCAGTGCGAAGGGCCATCCCCAGCTGATCTTCGTCCCAAGCTGGCTCAGTTGCTCTAAGAAGCAGTGGGTTTCCTGGTTTCCCCTTCAATCTCCTTTCAAACAGGCAGCTGGATAAAAACCCTGTTCAAAGGAACAATTCTGCTGCTGAAGCCGTAGAACGGAAGCCCCCATCCATCCCTCAGCACCGGAGGCATGGTTGTGATTCCATTTCTTTATATTGAGAACAGCTAAATTCATTCCCATCTCAGAAAAAAAAAAGCAGTGTCCTGTGTAGTATGTGCTGGGGACCTCAGTCACAAGTCTCTGTTGGGCCAGACAAGCACCCTGTTCCCAGGCTAAGGACCACAGCACTTTTCATAACTGCAAGTCTTCAATGGCATCACTTTTGGCTTCTGCCCTCCATTGAAGCCCAAGGGTTTGCAGCCCATCACGCTGCAGGTTTTCATGGGCGAGCATGCAATCACTTAATTTCCGCACGGTTTTGCAAAAGAGTAGGGGAGATTGTAAATATCCAGAAATCCTTCAGAGGATTCACACTCTCTGCTTTCTGCTGCACTTTCTCTGTTTCTGGATTTTCTGAGCTACACCGCGTGAACCCCAGCTCCCGATGTATACCAGCTGAAGGCGAGGACGGCGCATTTCAAACAGATTTCATAAACAAACTGTTCTGACTCTGTGTCAGGCAGGACGATATGAAATTTGGTTTTCTCCACCAAAGTTGGCTCCCAGCTGTGATGTGTCAAGTCAAACAGGAGCAAGTGATAGTGCTCAGCCCTACAACTGAGCTCCCAGCTGACATTTTGTATTAACAGTATCAGAAAGCAGGTCTGTTAGTCTTTTAAAATAGTTACTACTTGGTAGCTTTGATTTCCAGCCTTGCACAAAGGCACTCCACTCCCAGATGCGTGCACGTAGGCGATCATGAGGAAGGCAGCCCGACTGCCCTCTGAGACCCTACCGGCCACTGCCGGGGAAGCTGCAGCCGAGTTTCCACCCGGAAAGAAGGCATAGCCAGAGAAGGCAAGGCGGGCTTTATACCCATTACCCTAAGGAGTGATTTTTCATTTCCTTTTCGAAAAATACTCAAAGTTAAGTGATGATGAATAATCAGTAATAGTCCCCAAATAATTCTCCTGTGTTTAGTCTTGCTGGCTATTTTCTGAGTTTGTCATAAGAATATCCTTCGCAGCTTCGTGAGCAATGGAGCAATGGTCACTAAGTTTATCCACAGATATTTTGGAGGCAGGGCCGAGCTGGCTTCTGGAGCACGAGATGTCTCTCTCTGATTCTCTGAGCCTGTCCTGGAGGGGGACACGGGCATCCAAGTGAGCGAGTGGCAGGATGGGGCAGCGCAGGAGAGCACAGGACAGGGACCCAGAGGCTGGCCTGCCTGAGGGCGGCACACGTGGCCTGGCCAGGTAGGGAGCTCGCCCTGTCTCAAGGCCAGAGAGGAGAAGAGGGAGGGCGGGTCGCCTTTCTAAACTGGCGTCCCATGGATAACAGCATGTGGTGCCATGGAAGCTGCCGGCTTACAGGGCACAAGATCACAGGCCTTTCCTGGCTTGGCTGTTCCGTAGGGAGGGCTGGACAGACTATGACGCTATTCTGGTAAAATTAAATCTGTGCACAATCATACCGCAGTATTTTAAAGGCAAACATATCCCAACCTGACCAGTGTGTTATCTAGGGTCCAATTTGCCCCTCGTCACTTTAAACGGTCTCTGTAGGCATTAAGTCACATCACATTCTGGTTTAATGGCCATTTTTAAAAAAGAAGAATAGCTGGACACATAAAATTTAAAAATGTCGTCTTGAGAACAACAACATTGGAAGAACATGATTATGCAAATTACACTGTTAACAAAATTTACACATAAATGAGAACATTTTTTCCCTTCAGAGTTCTTATTGTAATGAAGCCCCAAGAAGTAAATTATGTGTAGAAGAGTACAGTCTAAAAATGTATTAAAAACTGTAAGAACTAAATTGAAATGTCAAGCATAGTTATTTATATTAACACCCAACCCACCAAAACAAAACGGGTGATGGGTCCTTCATAAGCCATCTGTCGAGACCGGCCGATCTCTTGTGCTCTGGGTAACGCAGACCGCGTGGACTTCACAGTGAGTTCCTTCACAGTTGTTCCTAATTCTTGAAGTCCAGCATGTGATTTCCTTTTATCTAGCGATTCTGGAGGTCTGAATTCCAGGGCCAGCATTTTTAACAACTTCAACCAAGTTTCCAGATGAATTTCATCTTACACATGTTGACTGCTGCCCAAATCCAAAGAAAGCCCCTGAAACGGCTCCAGCAGCGGCCCGTGCTCCCTGCCCCCTGCCCCCCTTCCTGCCCTTCCGCTTGTCCACTTTGGGGCTCTAGCCACGCCCCCAGGGCCATGACATCTGCCCCCAGACAATGGAGCCCAGGAGCACAAAGCGTGTCACTGTGACGGAGGGCCAGCCCACCGGAGCTTTCCAAGTTGACGGGAAGTGGGGACACTTAAGCAGGACATGGCTGGCTTGCCGGGTCCTGACAACGAGCCGCATGCTCCACTCCATGGTGCGTCCGGCAGCACGGAGCCTTTGTGAGTCCCACCATCCTCCCTGGCCTGCCTGGATAGCCACAGCTGGGCAGCTTCTTTTGGAAAGCTAACTGAGCAGAAAGGGCTCCCAGCGGCCTCTGATTTCTCACATTTAATTACCTGATTTCCCTTTCCCGCGGTCATGGAGAAAATGGAATTACAGCAAGCACCATATAGCCCTGGAAAAGCATTGAGTGTTTCTAATAGAGCCACTGGTGACAGGCTCAATGGGCCTGCCCTGGTTGCACATCGGATATCCCCCCTCCAGACAAGTGTGGGCTTTCCTGCTCCGAGGGTCTTCAATGGGAAGCAAGGAGAGCAGGCTTCCGTGCGTCACTCCAGCCCCTCGCAGAAAGAAAAACTTTATTTAGCTTCCCTGGGCTGGCGCAGCCTCCTCCAGGCCTCAGGACATCAGGCGGAACTGTGATAGGCTCTGCCTGTCAGCTGTAAACACGGATTTTGTTTACACGGGAGAGCCCCCTCCCCCAAACTGCCCTATGTCACCTTAGTCCCTTCAGATACGTCTCATCCTAAAGTGTCCTCAGCTACAAATTTGCTTTTCAGCCCATTCTTGACACCTTCTGGAACTCCAGGACAGAAACGTCCTCCCAGATGCTAATGGAGCCCCAAGGACACAGTGATTCTCCACACTGAGACAGAAGAGATGACACCGCGACTATGTGTACAGATACCATGCCGCCTGCTTCCGTCCCACTCACTGGGGTTGATTGATGGGACTTAGCTCTCGGTGTGAGTTATGTGGCAGGGCCTGGGGGGGCTCAGCCCTAGCCTGGTGTCAGGACATTTAGAGAGCGAGCATATCAGCTATTATGACCCTGCTTCAAAATCCCTCTTACTTCAAAGATGAAGACTGTGTCCAATTTCTAGGAATTAGGTGGAGGCTGGGGGAAGAAGACACACATCAGACACAAAGGGCGGACAGGGTCCCCACAGCTGGGGCCATGACTGCACGTCTGTGGGGAGAAGGCAGCCTGAAAGGGGGCCGGCTCCTGAGCTCTTGCGACGAGGGGCAGAGTCAGGGGAGGCTGGTCTGGACAAGTTTATCTGGCAAATGGTGTTTGGGATATTTTCAGTCCAAGGTACAGGCTTGTTATCTGGGTTTAGATTTCCAAGCATGTGGCTAAAATTTGCAGATTGGGATGGATTTGAGAGAAAGTCTGTCATCGTTATAGAGCTTGGAACTCCCTGAGGGAGCATGTTGAAGTAGGAGGACGGCCAGGGGCCGCTGAAGACGGAGACCTTTGCAGTGGCTCCGTTTAGTTTGAAAAGGTCATAAACAACAGGTCAAAGTAGTGGACCCGGGCTGACAGCAGCCACAACTGTGGGCCAGGTGGAAAAGGGGGCCCGAGAGGCTGGGGGTGAAGCCAGGGGCCCTGCCATTAGAGAACTGCCGGCGGCCCTGTGAGGACAGCTCCACTGCCCCTGACGTGGTTCAGAATCAGACAGTGGACGGAAGGGGTGTCAAGGGAGGTGGTGTGGACTGACGGGTCTCCTGGCGTGCTAGACAGGGCCAGAAAAGAGGAAGATTGCTTAAACACCTTCCGGAATATCAGAGGGAAGAGCCTGATCCGTTCCCTGCTTCGCTCACTAGGGGATTAGCTATAAAGTGTTAGGAGTGCCTGCCTCACACTGGGAATATGGCTGAAACAGGACAGACAAGGCCTGGTTGTTTCTTGGAACGCCTATCATCTGAAAAGCAGATAAGGAAGGAGCAGGTGGTGAAGCGGAGGGTAACCCGAGAGCTGCCTGAGAGGGGTGCCTGGGGTGATGAGTGAGCTGAGAACTGTCATGACCTGATGTCATCCCGCAGGGGGCGGGGGGAGGGCACTGGCCACCGAGGTCGGGTCGCAGGGACGAAGGCTGAGCAGGAAAGGGGCCCGAGGCCCACAGGGGATGGGAGAGGGTCTCTGCTGGTTCCCGAGCTTGGAGACAGGGCCTAGCGGGCCTGCATCATTTTAGTCCAAGAGCGGGAGGAGCCATTAGAATGTCTTTGGGGAAAGAGGTGCCCTCGTTTGCATATGTACGATTTCTCCCAGCTGCTCAGGAAAGGCTCAGTCTCGGGGGTTAAGCCTGGAAGCTGGGGGCTGTGCAGGCCGTGCAGGCCATGCAGCCCTGTGGGAGACCGTGTGGCCCAGAAGCGTGTAATGACTCCATTTGGAATAAATACACTTGGGACGGTGAGTAGATACTAGAGAAGAGACTGAACCAGCAGGGGAAACTGGGAGCGAGCGGGAGGAGGGTCTGGAGAGGGAGGCACCTGAGAAGTCAGGGGGACCAGTGTTGCCTGATGACAGGAGCGTTGGGCCGCGTCCGGGGCGAGAGGCTGAGGGACCCAGGACAGGCGTGTCCTCCACCAACCCTGGCAGCATGACACGGACCAGGTTGCCATGGAGGGAGCCTGACGGGCGCACATGGGGAGCTGGTGCAATGCTCCGGAGGCAGGCGGAGAAGCTGGCCGGCAGCTGGTAGAACACAACACAGCCTTTCCTGGTGATACTGAGGCACGTGTGCCAGGGAACGGGGATCGTCCCGCAGAAGCAGGTTTCATGGTGCCGGTGAAGAGATGGTACCAAAAAGACAGCTAAGGGGACCAGTCTTGGATGTGAGAGTTTTGTCCCAAGGAACAATTTTTTTAAAACATTTAATATATATTTTTAATTTAGAGTCCTTTTAGAGTCAGGGAAAGTTGCAAGAGCGCCACAGAGAGTTCCTGCTTCCCCGTGGCTGACGCTACCGCCCGCGCTCAGCGCAGTGAGGAGCCGGCCCCGGTTCGCTCTTGGGACCCCACGCCTTGCGCTTTGAACCACCTTAGCTTCTCCTGCGGCCCTTGCTCCTGACCAGCCTCCCATCTAGAATACGGCACGACACCCAGCTCGGTCTGAGCTCAGGGGGCGCCTTAGGCTCCCGGGGCTGTGCTGGTTCAGCAGACCTCGCGGCTTTGACTTCTGTTCAAGTGATGTGAAGCCTGTTTCTCAGTTGGCATTTGTCTGCTTTTCTGTTCGATCTCACCCGTGCCTGCGGTGAGGGATTCTTGGCAGGAAGACGCAGAGGTGAAGTACCATCTCCGCCACCCTGTATCCAGGGCCCATGCGCGGACATGGCTTATCACTGTGAGTGCTGACCTTGGTCACTGGCTGAGGTCGTGTGCATCAGGCTTCTCCATTATAAAATGATGCCCCCGCGCCCCTTCCCCTACTGTACTTTCTGGGAGGAAGTCACTGCAAAGTCCACGATCAGGAAGGAAGAGGTCTGCTTCAAGCTAGGGGAGGGTGGACGTGTCCACAAAGCTCTCAGAATTCCTCCACAGGAGATGTTTCCTTTCTTGAATGGGAGAATTTAAAGGGAAAAGAAAGAAATGGAGGGCATATTGCCACACAGTCGGCTTGTCGGTTCGGGGTGGGCTCGCCAGCAGGCCTGGGTAGTTGTGGAGTGGAGACCAGGACCCAGGTAGCCCTCCACCAGCTCCACGTGGGCTGAGTTCTCTGAGTTTTGCCAAGTGATGTCAAGATTTGACTTATGTCCCTGGAACCAGAAGCCTCTCAGATAAGTGAAAAAGTTGTGCTAGTTTGTGACAAAACGATTGACTGCCCATCATTTTCCCTGTAAGATGGGAGAGGAAACATCTCATCTAGGATGATAGCTGTATTATTTCATGAGCTGGAATGGTCCAGGGTGAAATTGGGTGAAAAGAGTTATTTGCTACTGCAACTTCTCCTTAAGATGTATTCTTCCCTGTTGATGTTTGAAAAATCAAAGGGAATTTAGTCAAGTATCTCAGGTCCTGTGTTTTATAGATAACGTATTTGTATGTGCACCTAGAAAATGTCCATACAGTTATCTACATTTGGAAAACAGGAAAAAAGTCATTCAATTTTTGTTTTGTTTTGTTTTGTTTTTGCAGGTGGGTCTGATCCAGTGCTTTTTCTTGGGCCTCGAGCAGCTTCTCTTTCTTTACGATGCCCGCCCGAGTGTCGGCGTCAGGGACATTTCCAACGCCTCGGCCTGCCCTCCCAGTAACGGCAGGCAGCTCTCTCCACCATGGTGGATGCATGCTTCTTCCTCAAGTCGCTAAAGAGTCGGGAGATGTGGTTTTTCTCATGCCAGTCTCTGTCCAGTTCTATGCCACTCTCTGCATTTAGAGACAACTGCCAGCCGCCCAGGGTCCCCTCCAAGGCCGCCCTCTAACACGCTGTCAGGACATCAGGAGCCCAGAGTCTGCCTGAGTTCCCCAGGGCTCCACTTCTCATTGCAGCTGCAGGGGAGAGGGGTGGGGACTGCAGGGCCTGGACCCCTGGAAGAGCTCTGTGCTTGGAGGCAGGCTCCTCTTCTGGAGTGATCTTCTGAAATGCCAGGTGGGGCAACAGCAATGCAAAAGCAGCCACTGGCAGATACGATCTGGAAAAGCTGAGACACACTTGTCTTGAGTGAGTGAAAAATGGCCCTAATGCTCTGATTGAACGAATGTCCATCAGCAGTCAGCAGGTAGTAGGAGGAGATCCATCTGTGCTGCACCCGCGTCCTCCGCTCGTGGCCGTGAGCGCAGCCCCGCCGTGGGCACCCGGCTGCCTCTGGAGGTGCTGCACCTTTACTGTGGCCAGGATGCACCGCATTAGGGACAGTCCCTGTTTTCTGGGAGCCACCTGGAGAGTACAGGTTCCTGCTGGGGAGGAGGGGGAGGTG
>JAQQAC010009165.1:89266386-89285000 GCA_029783875.1 Phataginus tricuspis | reverse complement strand
ATTATAAAATCTTTAAAAACAGAAGTGAACGATCAAAGACGTACAGATGAAGGCAGTGGGGGGAGACCTGAGTCCCCGGGGCTGGGGAGGGGTCTGTACACACACACACCCTGTAAGCCAGAGGTTTCAAGGAGAGGATTTCAATAGGGGTCACTCCACATTTCCTGCTGAATGGGTTTATTCTGGTTTTTCTTTCCCAGTATTTTATGTCCAGAATCTTGACGTCCGAGGGGCCCTCTTCCCCTGGAACCCTCACTTAGTCACTTGGAGCAGGTGGAGAGCAGGCTGGCCCAGCAGGCTCTGTCCCGCGTGCCTCTGCGTCAGCTCATCAGGCGGTCAAGTCATTCAAGGCGTGCACCTCTGGAAAGCTGCCGCTCAGCCCTCTGGGAAGGGTCCCACTGCACTCCAGCCTTCTTCTCATCGGTCCCCTTTTATACTGGAAAGGTGACCCACCCAGTTAACTCAGCCAAGGCTTTTGGTTTCTGATTTTTTAAGAAAAGGAGAAACAAAGAAGCTAGGGTGTGGTTCAGGAACAGTCCTTGAAGGAGGCAGAACAGCCCTGGTGTTTCCGGGGCGCACCTCGTGGGCCAAAGGCCAAAAGGACTTCCGTAAGTGGCCCGGGGCGGGGACACAGCGGGGACTTGGATTTGGGGATTTGCCTGTGAGAGCGCTCATTGGCCTGACCACTGACCCACTACCCCTGATGAGGACCTTCTCAGGCGCGCCTTTTATCTTGGCTAAAGGAGGAGACGGCATTCTGCGCTGTGTTTTCTCCCAGGGACTCCTCTGCAGCTCCAGAGACGCAGTGCACATCCCTCGCACAGAGATGCTCCCTGCTTCATCTCCCTGACGCAGCAAGTCCGGTTTCTGACTTCATCTTCGGAAAGGAGCACCTGTCAGAAGAAGGGAGAGAGGAGGAAAGGGTGGGTTTTTTAAAGAAGTAACTTATTTTATGAGAATGAAAGACGGACCATGTCAACCAATCATGCTGTTTGAAAGGTCATTAGTCTGAAGGAGCTCACAATAACCAGCATTTAAATGTTTGTGACTGCACTAAGGCCCTTGAACATGAGGTGACGTGTCACACAGAATGCAAGTAATGCCTGAAAATATGCCTCACCCTGCTCAGTGACCTGCAGGGCTCAGAGCCCCCCCCCCAGCCCCTCCATACCCTCCTTCTCAGGTGGACACTCATGTGCTACACAAGCAGGTGCTAAGATGAAAACGTGCCGGTCAGAGCTTTTCTTGAGTCCAGCCTGCCTTCTGACCACTGCACTGTCCTTCAGATACACCCAGTCTCATGAGGGAGGACAGGAGCCGAGGACAGGGCGGGGGAGCCAGTCCAGCGGGCACCGGCCTGGAGCTCCTGGGGGAGACATCCCTGGAGACCACAGATGTAGAAATAAAAGTCATCATCTCCCCTGCAGAACGTTTGACTCCACTCACGACTCTTCCTTTAAACGTGGTTCCCGTGTTTACACACAACTGCCCGCCTCTCTCCTGGGCTGAATGGCATCATGCAATTCACAGGTTCAATACTGACATATGATGCTTAAGTAGCTTTGTAGTAAGTGTGACAGGTGGCACGTGGTGGTCTGCCCAACGTGAACCCCAACCCCTTCAAAGCGTCATGTGTACATGTGCACGGAGTGCGCGACCCTGGGGCACAGAGTCCAAGTCCACGAGGGCCTTTCAGCCCTGCAGGGTTAAGTTCCCCACCCTCAGGGACAACATAAATGCCTGCGCTGCCTCCGAGGTCCTGCCTGAGTTTCCCTGAGGAGCAGCCCTGGCCGACGCCGCCCAGAGGCCGCCGCTGCTCACGCTGCCTTCCTGCCCCTTCATTTAGGTCGATCTTTCAGTTTTGCCTCTGGAGACGGGAGACACAGAAGTTCACAGAGGCACAAGTCATCTGTACGTGCAGCGGGAAGGAAATGACCAGGCAAGGAGCACCACGCGGTTCTGGAGAAAAGCGCCCCAAGAAGCAGGCGTGGACCCCACTTGTGTGAGATGCTCCACGGACGCCCCCGCCCCAGGGGCCGTTCCGCAGGCGCCCGCACACCCCTGCCGGGGGGCAGCTGCTCAGCATGGCCATCACCTGCTGTCCCACCCTCCCTTACACTTTCCTATTTTTGTTCTCCCTCTTTCCCTCCCTTCCTTTATTAATTAATTTTATCTTATTAATTTATTATTTTCTCCACTTGTCTTTTGGTCTGTGTCATGCAAGTTGCTGTTTCACTTAGTTTGATGAATCAAAGCTCGGCCAGGTAGAAGCGCACACTTGGCCTTGAAGGTGCTCACGCCTGGCAGAGATGCACCCCTGCACCTAAGGGGATCAGTCATTTGCACTTTCTCCGTGTGGTGTCCCCTGCCTCTCCCGCTGGAACCCCTTCTGCCCTCCTTCACCTGGTGCCCAGTGCTGGCTATTATTTGATAGCATTAGTGATTTCAAAGGCTGGATGTAATTAACTTCCTTCACTAATTAGTTAATTCTGTGGGAGATTCATCCAGCAGCATGTATGGTTTCATCGTGGCTCTGTTTCGTGGTGACTGTGGAATGAGGAGCTCATGTTGAGGCCGTTCTTACGACCCAGCAAGGAAAGATCACAGAGCCGCCCAGCCTGCCTTTCAGCCAAGCACGTTGCCAGGAGGCCTTGGTTCCTGGAGACTGGATGCCAGGAAGCCACAGTGAGTTGGGAGCTTGGAACTTTTAGTCTTTCTCTCTCTCTTCTTTTTATTTCATTCTATTAAATGTGAAAAATGAAGCTGACCTACTATTTTATTTTCATTTTAGCCTAGGTCTGAAATTCCTAAAATAATAAAATTGCCCTTTAAAAGAGTCACCATGTTCAGAATTATTATCCTTACAGTAGGGGCTAGCAAATGCTGGCTCTCCTGCCAGGCCTGACCTGCGGCCTGTTTTGTAAATAAAGTTTTACTGGGACACAGTCAGGCCCATTTGCTTGTGAATTTCCTGAGGCTGCTTTTGTGCTAAAGAGGTGGCAGAGCTGCGCAGCTGGGACAGAGGCCACATGCTGTGACAGAGCCTAAAGTAATTACACTCTAGCCCTCCACAAAAAAGTTTGCTGACTCATGTTTTATTTCATAAATTATGCAGTTTAGGTCAAAAGTTGTCAAATACCTATTTCAACCTTATCTTATTGTAGAGCTTTACATAAATAAAGTATGTGGTATGGATTCGTTTCCTCTGACTGTGCTCACTCAATTTCTATTTTGAGATTCCTTCACGACGATGCACACAGCTGCGCTTGGTCTGTTTTTATTAATGTAAGGAATTGCACAAATGGTTTCTCTCAGCCCATGTAGTCACTCTATTGTTTATGAATATTGGGGCCATTTACAGTTTGGGACACTGTAAATGATGCTGCCTTGAACGTTCCTTCACAGGACTTAAGTGGGCATAGGTGCACGTTTCTGGGGGTACCGTATTGATTAGCTATATAACCAAGCACCCCCAAACCTTGCAACTCAAAACAACAAGCATGTTTTACTGCAGTTTCGGAGGGTCAGGAGGCTGGGGGGATATAGATTCAGCCAGGGGATTCTCGCTCAGGGTCTCTCACAAGGTTGCAGTGAAGGTGGAGTGCTCGCTGAGGCTGGGGCTCAGTCACCCGGCTGTTCACAGGCTTAGATCCTCTTGGGTTCGGGTTGCGTACCTGAGCTCCAGACCATGTGGATCCCTTTGTAGGCCTCCTGGGTGCCCTTGTGACGTGGTAGCTGGCTTCCACTAGAGCAAGTGATTGGAAAGAAACAGACAGGGTGAAGCAGTGATAGAAAAGGAGTCAGAGAGACAGAGAGAGACTAGGAGAGAAAGACAGGGAAACAGAAACAACCAAGAAATATACCTCAGTCTTTTTAACCCTGGGAGTGGCTCCCCTGACTGATGGTGCACCCCATTCATTAGAAGTGAGTCAGTCAGTCCAGTCCACACTTGAGACGGTGGAGATTAAGCTCTACTTCCTAAAAAGTGTGTCAAAAATCCGTGGACATGCCTTAGACCAGCACACATACATCCCTTTGAGTGGGACTCACTGCTTCCAGCAAATTCATAGGTTCTGTTTGATTTATCAGGGGCTACACGCAAGGCTTCCAAGGTGGCTGTTGTAACGCCCACCTCCACCAGCTCCAGGAGAGTTCAGGAAGTGCGACGTTGCCCTTGTTTGCCAAGGCCAGTCTTTTAATTTCAGCCATGATGGTACCCAATGGAGTTTTAAAAACCTGACAATGAGAAGGAAGAGATAACTGACATGCATGAACTTCCGTTAAATGTCAAGTTGGCAGCCAGATGTCACACACCCGTAGTTACTCCAGGCAGTGGCTACACTGGGATGTGTCCTGTCCCAGAGTTGTGGGTGAGCCATGCATCACATGGCCATTCAGGGCCTCGAGGTGAAGCAGAGCTGGACCTGACCCAACCACTTCAGCATTCATGCTCAGACCTCTGTCCCACACCAGCCAGTATGGCTCTGAACCTGCATGCCACCTGTGGAAGCCGGCCACTGGCCTCTGTCCCATGAGCCTCGGGTGGTGCCACCCCCTGTGGGCCATCTTCTCATGGGAAAGCCCCTCTAAACAGCCACATCTTAGAAACAGGTCTCTGCTTCCTCACCTTTTCCAGTTTTGAGTGGAAAGACTTTGAGGAAAGGCCTTGGTAGGCTCAAAGCTAGTCGCTGGCCACATCATTTGGAGTTAGGGAAGCACCTGACCTTCGCCTGCAGGGCTTCTGGGAGGAGGAGGGCCAACCAGCTGCTTTAATCCAAGGGGCCGTCGATGGGAGGGCCATCCCCTCCTGGAGCTGCAGGTGTGCACACAGGGCAGAAGCAGGTTGCTGTGGGAAAGAAGACTCAGAGGGCAGGAGCAGGCTTGGCCTGGGCATCAGGGAGAAGACACTCTGGGGATGAAAGGGTGGGCACGGCAGGCAATGAGGCATTGTTGGGGGGTGGACAGCATTTTGTTAACAATCTTGCAACCACAGCAGTTAAGCTGGACACAACTACAATAGCAGTAAAGGCTTTGGGCATTAAATACCAACCCACATTTATACTTAGCTGCACAGAACATTCCCAGCTCCAGTGTTTATCTGACAATTGTACTCACAAGAGGATGCTTTGGCGGCGACGTTCCTAAGGCCTCAAGAACGTGAAGCACTGAGTTGAATTCCAGTGACTGTCATGAATGCAACTAGTATTGATTTGAAACATGACATAAACCTGGTACAGAAATACATGTACACTTATTGATCGTTCACGATTGGCCAGCCATCACCTCCTCCAAGCCCACATATATACTAGCCACATCCCCACCTTGGCAGGAAACAGAGCAGACGCATCGGCGTGTCCAGAGGGTCAGCACGATAGCTGCAGGCCTGTGCCTTAAAACCACCTCCTTCTGTTAAGTGAAATTAAGGCAATTCAAACTGTTAGAGAATTTGGCACAGTATTCTTTTCTGTGTCCTGATTAGGTCACCTACCTCCAAGCATTGAAATGGAATATTGGCTTTTGCTTTGCATTACTGTTTGTTGTATTGCAACAGATAAATCATACGTTTTAAATTTTGATAAATTGTGACATATATGTCCAATGAGTATTCTGGTACAAGGCTCTGATTACAATGTAGTACACGTATTTATGTATACATATTTTATGTGTTTAATTAGATATTCACATAGATGAGCTTTTGTTTTCTTTGCACTGGGCTCTTTGACAATATTTTATGTCTCTCACATTTTTTCACTGTTGAGGGAACAGAACATGTTCTTCAGTAGTTAATAGTGGAGGCGCATATAGGCTGATGTTGTTCACCTTAAAGGTTCTCATTAAGCCTGCATTCGTACTGATTAAGCGGAACTTGCATTTCCCTGTTGTCTCGCGCTCTGCCCCAGGCCTGCGCGTGGCTGTCTCCTGGCCCTTACTCTGCACCGGCCAGCCTGGCGCACATCCTTCTCTTCCTGTGGGCTCTGCCCTTGTGCACGTGTTCAGCTGTCCAGTTAATTCAGCTCCAATGTCTCTGACGCCCAGGTCTTCCCCCAGAATTTATTATCCTCTTTTCTTTATCTTTTCCAGAGAATCCTGGCAGTTTTAATGGTGGATCATTTTTCATGAAAGCAGAGAGCTTTTTTTGAATGAGCTCCCATTTTATTAGTCTGTCTGGGAGGGTTTTTAAGGGTACTCGTTTACACTCTGGAAATTTACCATAAATTTTCATGAGAGAAGACTTTGGGTTGCAAAACAGAAGAAGCCGATCGCTGGCAGTCAGCCTCAGCCCTCTTCTCCACAGCGCTGCTGCGGCTCTCAGGACATCCCCCACCTCCAGAAGCTGGTTTTTTGTTGTGTTTTGAAAGGAAATTGCTTCACTGCGACCTTGCTGACAGTATAATCACCTGCAAGGAGATCAGCGACCCAGACATGATCCACACAAAGCCAGTCTACGAGAGCGATTGCAGTTTGGGAGAATTCCCATGAGCAGGGAGAGAGGGGGCTGGCGTCGAGGAGAAACCGAGTCAGCAGTGGGGAGCTGCTGAGTGCCGGCCCTCAGTGGCTGGCTTTTGGATCTTGGCAACCAGTTTGGGCAAAGCTTGGGCCAATCAGGGATCTGAGGGCCGCTGCTCTGGTTCAGCTGCTCGAAGCTTGGCCCTTGGAATGCAGCTGAAGCTGATGTTTTAGGTTAGCCTGCAGGTCATTCCAAGCTGCCCACATGCAGGATTTAGTCCCACGCATCCACTCTGAAGGAGCTTAGTTGATTTGCCTAATAGGAATGGATTAATTATAGTAATGCTGCTCTGAAACAATACCTCTTAGAGAAGATGCCAGTGATGAATAAACCCTGAGATGAGGTTTATGGGAAGCTGGGAGATAGGTAGAGGCTCAGAGAGGTGACAGTGCAGGGTGAAGGGACCTGGGCCTGAAGGCCTGCTGTACACTAGGAAGCCCGCTCCATCCTCACGGCCCCAGGGCAGGCTGGCTGCGAGAAGACCCATGGAGTGGGAAATATTTTTTAAGTCCATT
The DNA here is from genome assembly GCA_029783875.1 of Phataginus tricuspis. Classification (NCBI taxonomy): domain Eukaryota; kingdom Metazoa; phylum Chordata; class Mammalia; order Pholidota; family Manidae; genus Phataginus; species Phataginus tricuspis. The sequence goes on along the minus strand of JAQQAC010009165.1, from coordinate 89,277,977 downwards.
TTACAGGAGGGCTGGGCAGCAGGTATTTTTGCAGACATCAAATAGCTCAGCCTAATGTGGAAAAACCTGTAACTTTTCACCCCATGGGGCATCACATCTGGTCCCATGCTCCCCTCCAGGCCCAAGACGGGGCAAAGGGTCAGGACAATGTCATCCTGGGGATCACACAGCAATTTCCCCGAAGAGTGCAATTTCACCCCCTCCCACAGGCGCCAGACTCCTGCGACAGGCTCCTCAAAGTCCCCGGCTCCCCTCGGCCTCAGGGGCACCGGCTCCCAGTGGGGACTGAGGCCCAGGGCTTCGGCCACCAGCTCAGTTAAGTGACTCCCTCCCCTTCTGACACTGTGGGTCTCAGGCTCCTATCCTGCCAGCAGATGCACACCTTTCATCAAAGCCAAGGAGAGAGGCAGAGCAAGGCCCCCTTCTGCCCTTGGGCTTTCTCACCATGCTAAGCCAAAGTGATTTAACTCCTGTCCTTCCCCCAACCCCAAAACCAGGCACACAGGATACTGTTTTTCTGAATGTAAAAAATAATTCATGCTTGTTATAGATAGTTTGCAAATCAAAAAAATTGGATGGATAATTTAAAAAGTAAAAATATATTTACATATCGAAATCTTGCTTTAGCCACTGAAAACTGTATTTTGCTCTTCTACCGCTTCATACATTGTGATGCCTAAGTTATCAAACTTTCTGACAGGCAATTCTAGACTCAGCCCAGGGCCAAACGTTTGTTTCAGTGGAGAGGGGAATCACACCGATCAGAGAGGACATAGCATGCCTCTGGGAATAAACCCCACTACTACTAAAACTCACCCCGACAGAGCCTAAGGAAAAAGGCAGCTGCCTCTCTGCTCTGCCTGGTGTGTCCTGCAGCATGTCTGTGACTTCACAAGGCCCTTAGAAGCCGCTGGCCAGTGGAGAACCTGCTGAAGGCTTTGCAAAGCCACCAAAAACAACCCCAATGTGCCCGTGGTAGATGGAAAAGTCTGTAATTTTCCATTTACCTCAAATAGTGTATTGGGGAATGATTTCTCCACAGAGAATTTTAATTCACCTTGTGGAAGGATGCTTAAAAATGGAGACATTTAGTAAACGGTGTATTTATGTATGTATTTTTATTTTTACGAGCTTTATGCTCTTTTCAGGTGTCTCAATCTAGGATCCACCTGGGAAATCAATAGTTGGACGCAAAGAGGTTGTCCTCCCCACGTACGAATAGTCACCAGGACTGCGGGAAGCTGTTTACCCTGTAACACTTTTTCTGGGCTCAGTGGTTTCATCCAAGAGCTGCTCTGCTTCTCAAAGGCTCAGAGCCCTTCACTTCCAACTCAGCTTCATATGGTTTGTTAATGGCCTCCACGTAAGGAAAGGTGAGCATGCAATTTCCTTTCACTGTAGCTTGAAACCCCACAGTTATGGGTTCTCTTCATCCACTGGGGAGCTGCATGCTTTGGCAGGCTCCATATGGAAGTGTGTAACACGGCCACAGTGCTCCATTCTGTACTCAAAACAATTTTTGCTGTCTTTGGCATTTTGAGTTAATGAAAGACTAATAATTCCAGAAATTCAAATTTAAGCACTGTTCTTTTACTTTTAACCACCAGGAGTAACAACAACCACTAGCTCCCCTTTAAAAACATAAAATTCGACTCAATTAAGTTCACAGACTTTTTCTTGGACTTATTTTAATTTGGCTTTAATGTTATAAGTCTAAATCTTAAAACATTTATACCTTTGGTTTCAGTTAAACGAATAAAGTATTACTACATTAATAATTGGTACCCACTTTATTAAGGAGTATAGACATCAAATCCTTTTATTCAAGAAGAGTAACCCTTGGGATATAAATACTTTTGGCAAGTAAGTCCCTGAGATATAATTGAGTATAACATGAGTTCTGATTTAAAACGTGAATTAAAATTTAGGGCACCGCTGCTATTTGTGAGTCACTAAAGAGCCATCTGAGAAGATAATTCCTGTGATGACATTAAAGAAGGACTCATAGGAAAGGGTTCCTGGTTGAGGAGATTATCTGTGCAGACGGCCAGGGCCTTCAATATTGCTGAGCTATTTAATATAAACCTCCCATATCCAAGGTAACAAATATAGACGCATGAAGGAAATGGCACACTCAATTAAAACAATTCATGAGCCGCCTTGAGAGAAAGACTAATTCAGGGGGAAATGCTCCGTACGAGGTGCGTTGGGATCCTGGGCGAGCGGTTGCCTTCTCATCCAACAGTGCCCGAACTGAGGTTGGTTCCTCCGTGGGAATGACAAAGGTCGGGGGCAGCGCAGACTTGGAAGGCCAGGGGCCTGGGTCACTTCCGGGCCCCACCCACGAGCTGGCAGGACTCGGTGGAGCCTAGCTGAGCTGGACTGTGCCTGCTCCCGGCCACATGCTAGGTGACACACGTGCAATGAAGGAAGAGAAAGTCGGACCCATGCTTCAACAGCTGTGATGCAAAGCAGACTATGGCGGCGGACCAAAGTAACGTGTAAGCGAAGGGCTGTGAGTGTGAAACCTCTGCTTAGGGAAGAAACATTTAAAACAGGCAAACACCAATGGCGTACTTACCCGTGCATATGCCACTTTCATCTCATGCTTCCTCAGCCCATTATTGCATTTAGATAGGTGATTAAAAACATTTCTTTTTTTTTAATCTCATAGTCTCTTTTGCCATTTTGCCCTCTGAAAGTTTATTTTAACAAAATTATAGGCTAGGAAACAAATCTTGATGCATTCTAGCCCTCCAAGATGGCAAATCATCTTGGAAACGCTGGGCAGACTGCGCAGGGCTTTTCAGTCTTCAAAGCAAACACACAGGGAACTGCTGGCTCATATCTGGGGACGGAAGCTACGTCAGGACAGGCTCTGTCTAACCTTCCCTCCTCTCCTCTTCCCATTTATTTCTCTATGTCTCTGCTATGTGTATCCATCTCATTGTTTTCCACCACAAAAGCTTGTTGAGTATACCCAGAGAGGAACATTGTCCGCTTGTCCACCCTGGCGGACGGAGAAGCCCTTCCTCGGAGCCTCCCCCCACCAATCCTAATGATGGCCTCAGACAGACCAGGCTGGATGACGTGAAAGGTCCTTGGCACCAGCGTGATTGCCGGAGTGATGGGGTATTGCTGGGTCCAAGGCTTTCCCAGGAGTGAAGGGTGGAGCTTCATGCTGAGGCTCATGCAGCCGTGCGGGACAGGGAAGGGCAGGACCCCGAGAAGGGCGTGTGGTATGGACAAACATCGCCATGCTCCCCCGCCCCTGAGGTGCTTAGGTAGAGGCTGGGATGACAGTGACTGCTTCTGAACCCGCTGCTCTGTCTGGCCACTTGGAGACATGAGCAGCTTGGGCAGGTGGTGGATGTCCTGCTGATGGAAGCAAACAAGTCAGAACCCTGCAGCCAAGAAGAACCTGAGATCATCAACATCCCCATGGAACTAGACTGCTTCTGGCATTCCAGGCCGTATTCTTGCATCAAGTGTCAGATATGCAATGAAAAATCATCTGCTCAGGAGAACCCTGACAATGGCTAAGCACTGTCTCACCCTCCGCATGCCTCTGTCATTGTCTGAGACCTGCTGTCCAAGCGTCCATCTCCGAATCCTTCCTTTCTCATTGCCCCTCTCACCCCAGGCGGAGAAAAGTGGCAACAGGACTTTGCCCCCAAAATGTTAGGGTGAAAAACCAGACACATAAACCTCGAGCAGAAAACGCATGTCACCGTTTTTCCTGGCAGGGGGACAGCTGACATGGGTCTCAGCTACATGGATCTGTACATGTGGATGGGGCCTCTGAGTTTAGGTAGGAGTCTAATGGAGCCCGTGGAAAACTTTAAGAACACACTGTTTGTGCTTCTTACAGGCATCTATTTGTCTTCGATGTTCCTCTTTCATGTGCCCAAATATTCGGAAGGCTGGGAGGGGCAGCCAGCGTGTCCATTGTGAGGCAAGGGAACTGTGCACGCCCAGCGGCTGTGTCCTACACGCTGCGCCTCCCAGGCAGTTGGGATCAGCAGGGCAGCTGGGATTTTACTGCATGTGCGTATGAGCTGTGGAGGGGACTGGGGAAGGACGGAAGCCCACCGCCGGGACGTGTTGAGGAAAAGCCCGAGTCCCCCGGCCGACAGTGCCACATGGCTGGCCTGGGAGTTTCCCTTGTGAGGAGCAGCACCTGATTTTTTCCAGATCTGATTCAGTCAGGAGCCGGCCACAGTTCAGAAGGATCACCTCTTCTGGGCCTGTTCCTGGGGTTTGCTGTTTTCCCTTTGTGCCAGTGAAGGGTGCTGCTGACCTGCTGGTTGCACATCACGCATGCGGGCAGAGAAACGTGATGGGGTAAGTCACTCCTTAAGATCACATAGCTTAAAACACTTTCTAGTTCAGAATGCAGAGCTCCCCCAGCCTCTGAACCCTGAGAGGATGCCTCCACACTCAACCACACTGTGCGTTCCCAAAGGCAAGATATGGGACTACAAGGTCTCATACCTACGGTGCCCAGCCCACTACAAGGAGAAAAACAGATGCATGAATGACCGAGTGAGAAACACCCAGGAACTTGGTCAGTGTGGGCCTGTTGGGACTTCCCCAACGTCCAGGCTCTGCTGTCCCTTGCTCTCTGTCCAGTCTTCTCAGAGCGGGACCTGGGCCGGCTTGGGATCCTGGGTCTGTCATGGTGCAGGCGTGCTGGCTGCCAATGACCTCATGACCTCTAGCCTGCCGAGACCCTCTGAGGATCTTGGGAAAGGGATGGAGCACAGGACCCAGCTTCCCAGGAGCCAGATGAACAGTCACCTATATCCTGCTCTGTAACTAAGAGGGGATGTAGAATGCTCAGTGCACCCCAGGCCGACTTTCTGTGAGCCCAGCTTCAGGACTCCCCCAACCCTCTGAGTAAAGGTTGGACGTGGTCACTGCGGTTTGGGAAAGATGAGCTCATGGTGGCAGGCACTTAGCAGAGTGTCTGGCTCATGGTAGGAGTTCAATAAATGCCAGATGTTATTTCCCACCATAAATCAGATCACAGTTACAGGTACATGCTGAGTACTCTGACTCCACACTCAGCATTCAAGGAAACTTCATGGAAAGAACACTCATCTGGAGGGTAGTGTGGATATCTAAGATGCTGAGATGGTATCTGTATTACACTCAAACAACTGGGACACACTTATTTCTGCATAACTTCCCATAAACACTTGTAAGTGTATCACTGTCATTAGCAGTCTAACACCTGCCTCACATGCACACGTAGATGATGTCATAGCTGGATGAACAGGCCTTGGAACGGAGCCTCAGTGAGCACACCGTGGTCAAATAGCACAGAACAAATGGCCGGCACCAAGTACATCCTCAAAGAGGTGGGTTATGATTCTGTTCTCGCATTGTCTAAGCCTGTGAGTCCTGGACCCAGGCTGCCTGTGGGGAGAGTCACAGAGATGGCAGACAAGGCAGGGGGCCAGGAGAGCCAGCGGCCCTGGCCCCAGGGGATGTGTCCCTCCTGGAGCCAGGGTTGCTTTGGTGAAGGAAGCTGTGAGCCCAGTGTTCATGGAGACCCTGCGATCTGCATCTGTGCCAGGGGGTGAGGACACCCACCAGGCCTTCTATGTCAGAGAGTGGCTTCCTGCACTTTTCACAAGGTGTGAGCCCCGGAGCTCACCTGGGCACCACATTTGGAAGCAAGAACCAGCAGTTGTGGCTGAGAGGGGTACACAGGGGTGCCTGGGGGCACAGGGAGGACCAGAGGACAGCAGCTACCCCTCCTGGCTGGCAGTTCCTGGTGCAGGGTGAGGAGGGGAGGGAGCGAGGCAGGGGTTGGTCCGGCTCTGCACAGGCCTCTGGCCTGTCCCTGGGGACATGGTGGGCCTCTGTGTGGACATGAGGTCATCCCTGGAAGGCACACTCATGGCCGTGGTTTGGAATCGCACCTCCATACCTGAGTCACCTGCCCTTCTAGCCCCCTGGGCTTCTCTCCTCCCGCTGTCCTGCACTCTGTCCTTCCAGAGCCAAGGACTCAGGAAACATGTGCGGGTCAGCTCTCCTGCACGGTGTCACCTGCTCTGAGTTCCTCCCACGGCCCTCCGCGGTCCCATGAAGAGCTGACAGGATGCTCCCCTCTCTGCACAGTTAGGTCCCAAGAATAATGAATTCACAGAACTTCAATCCCCAGTGACTTAAAGCAAAAGGTTAACACCGTCTGATGTTCCACGGCAGCAGCTGTGTTCACAGGAACAGCTGAAAGCGTGGAAAGGAACAGCTCGACAGCGCAATTAGAAAAATGCTCCTCCACTTCCGGCTCCCAAACCCTTCCCCACGCCAGGGCAGCTGCCAACTCCCCACGGAGGAGGAGCCTGGGGTCCTGGTGGGCCTGGCTGCCAGCCCAGCAGCGAGGAGCAGGCCAGGCGGGGCAGCAGACCCAAGACCCCCAGGTGTCCTGGGCTGTCGGGCCGCCGGGCCCCGCCCCACCCCCTGCACACACCCTTTGCTCCGCACTCTGAGTTTTGTCTTGAGAAACCCAGCCCAACTGGCTGGGGGGGTTATGAGGTTGACCCTCATTTTCATTTTTAAAATGGCCCTTGGGAAGCGCCCCACTCCCTGGACAGCAGCCTGCAAGCATCCTGGGCATTTGTACACTCGGCTGCACATTTTGGGACCCTCAGGGCCGCGGCGATCGCCCGCGCCCAGCACCCATGGTGGGGGGGCAGCTTGGAGATTCGGTTCACGGACCATTAATGAAGCGGCTGCCTCCTTTCACCGACCCCCACTTTGAACTGCGCAGAGTGACACAATCCTAAATGCGGACCCAAGAGCAGAGGGAAACCACAACGGCCTCATTATGGAGGCCACACAAACGCGGGGCGGCAGGCCCATGAAGCCAGTCCACCGGGGAGGCCGGCGGCCCGCGGGCCCCGGAGGCGCGGCCCAGTTGCTAGGCGCGCCCGGCTGCCTTGGAGATGTCCCCGCGCTGCACCAGAGCTTCCTCCCCGCACAATGAAAGGCCCTTTCAGAGCCCAGTGTGGGGAACGGCACAAGACGTGGAAGTCACTGCACTCTCTGAATGAAATAAATGTCTCTTTTTAATTCCTATAAGGTCTGTGTAAATTCTCCTGGGCGCAGCACCATTAGGATTCCGCAGGAAAGACGCATACATTAGGCGACACTGTGTCCCTTTTGTGCTCTAAACATCAACTCTCTCCTGCCCCTGGTAGAGTTTAAAAGCTGGAACAAAGTGGGGGCCCCTGCTGCGGGAAGGAGCTGCCCCGGCCCGCTGAAGCCCCCTTTGTGTGCCGGCTCCTCATTTGAATAAGCAGCACGCTGTCGCTGGTGAGGGCAGATGGCGGGGCTTCCATTCCAGCAGAAAGAGAGAGAGAGGAACAGAGCATTTCATTCATTTTGTTCTTTCGTTGCACTAAAACATTTCTCGGACTACCGGATTTCCCAACTGCACACAAATACAGCCAGAGGAGATGCCGAGATATCCGTGCTGCTCAGACGTGTCGCGGCTCCGCATGGCATTCCGATACTTCATCCCAAGCTGGGCACTCTCTTCCCGCACTCTCGGCTTCTCGGGGACTGTGCAGGGACCGCATCTAACCACATCTTCACAAACTCCCGACATGGGGGGCCTTGAATTGGGTTCCGGCTGTTTTCCATTGTATTTTCAGCCGCGACAAGACTTAAACACCACGCCATGGGCTGAACCAGTGCTCAGGGAAATTTAGAACTGTACATAAACTGTCTGGCTTAAAAGCCTTCTTTCAGGTCGTATGATTTTCTGTCTCTCAGGTCAGCAGAAATTATTTGTTTCTGATGTTAGGAAGGTGTGCACATTTTCCCTGGAGTCACAAAGAAATTTCAAGTATAACTGGAGCTCCTTTGATTTGGGGAGACAGGAGAGAGAGGGCGCCCCACCTCTGAACATTTATATAATTCTTGATCTACAGGAAGTTGTCCCGGTCACTGTGGGGATGGAGTGCAGGTCTCTGCTTGGGCCTACCACTGCCCTGCCCCCGGCCTTGGCGAAACCGCTCCCACAGCATCTCAGAAGCTGGAAAGAGAAAAACTCATGAATTGACCGATATTCTCTTTCTCGGGGTGTAGTCAAGTAGGTTAACATATAAAACACATAAGGGCTTCTGGCAATCAAAAATGTTAGGTAGAACATGGTTAAATGAACGTATTGTACATGAGAAAAAGTTTCCCTGGCAAATTCTTAGAGCCAAATTGCATTCCTTTTTAATACAGGAGAAGGATTTCTTGGAGCTACAAATTTTAAAGACTTTACTTTGAGGGTTGGATGAGGAATAGGGGCTCATTTTAGAAAATGCGTTCTCAGAATGCCTCCTGCCAAAAAAGAATGAAGAGACTCATTAAAAAAAACAGATCAAACTGTACAGATCCCACTTTATGATCATGCAGATGGTACGTTGACTGTATACATGGGAAGACAACATTCTGTCCTCACAAATGCACATTTGTTTTGCAAATAAGTGTAAAAATAGCTTTAACATAAAATACATAAGTCTAGGTAATCAGGAAAAAAGCACCATAAAGCTAGCATTCTGCACTCTGTTAAAAGTGTTTACATATACAGCTTATATATGGAGATCAAGACATAAGCAATTAAAATGTCAAATCCATGGAATTCCTTTTTCAAATATGTTGATTCTGGTCTATGTGTATATTCATTTATCTTTATTTAGTGTTATCATACCTGTGGCCTGACAGGATTCTGTATACTTTTCTACTTCATTAAGTGTGGTACTGGGTGAAACTTTATGATACAGAGAAAAGATGCTACTTTGACATACATTTTAGGACAGGGTGTAAATCCCTTGTAATGTATTACTTGAATCAAATACTTGACGTAACTTAATATGGGCCACGTTCTCCCAGCATGTAACTTCATACCTGGGTGTAAGGCCATGGCTGCGCACCCTCGGTAAAACAGATCACAGAACGGCAAACGCCGTCCACACCGCTCCTTGCTGTCAGTCTCCACAATTAATAGAGATGGCCTGGCCGTGTCTGTCAGTTGCCGGGCCTCAAGGCAGCTGAGCAGAGCCCATGCCAGTGTCTGGGCCATCTTCTGTCTGTCCAGCGGTGGGGAAACCTTGCAGGGATGAGTGAAAGAGAGCAGCCCCATTTGGCTTATGCTTGCCTTGGACCAGATAATAAAGCTCAGAGGAATGGATACACTTCGCAAAATTTCCTAAAAGGCTTTACTAATGAGAGGAGGTGGGAGGACAGTCACCCTCAACAAACTACTCATGGATTAAACAAAAACTGCAGTTCCCATTACTTCATATATAGGATAGGCTAATGAAGGAGGATTTAAATTTAATGACCACAGCAGGCAACTGCTTTTTTTCTTTTAGCCTTTGTTCAACAAATTGTTTTGCCCTCAGATGTAGATGAACTAATGCACCATATTCTCTGAGGAGGTGGAAGTGGATAGATGGATTCGCTGGGCAGATTGAACACAAGGTTTTCCTTTATTCCCTCCCTTTCCCAGGAAGATAATAATGTGAAAACTCAAGAAGATGGAGACAAAGTCAACGGGTATTGGAGAAGGGGAAGGGAATGGGTGTGTACCGGTTAGGACGGCTGCCTCACTACCACCCCGTGCTGCTGGAAACCACAGCCCTCCCATTTTGCTCTGGGAATCCGGGGAGGGACCGCTTGCCTCTGCTGCACGGTGCCCAGGCCTGAGCTGGGGCAGTCTGGAAAGTTCAGGGTGATGAAGGCTGGGGGCAGAATGACCACCCATTCCTTACCTTGTGGTGCTTGATGCTGGGTGTCAGCTGGGACCTTAGCTAGGCCCATCATTTGAACCACATGTACATGGCCTCTGCCTGTTTTCCTGGTTTCCACCCCACTTGGCTGCCTCTAGCTAATCAGATTTCTTCTCTGTACCTCTGGGCCGCAGAGGTAGCTGTTTTGCTAACAAGGCTAAAGATGCATCAACTCTTTTGACCTAGGTTTGGAATTCACACAGCATCTCATCTGCTACAGTTTCTTAGTTAGAAGTGTGCATAGGTCATATTCAAGGGGAAGAGAATTAGAGCCCACCTAGTCCTGGCGGTTGGCCAAGGAAGAGCATTGGCTTGAGGGATACGGCTGTGGGTCTCCTTGAAAATGACCATCTGTCACAAATGGGAAGTAATAGCACCCACAAGGGTGAGGCCGGGCTCCCCCGCGTTGAGTAGGGGGACGGCTGTCAGGTGCTCTTCATCCTTCATCTCTTGCCCTGAAGCCTGGTAGGTTCGGGCAGCATGCAGAGGGTCCTGGAAAGTGGGCCCATCTTCCAAAGGATCATTGGCACCTCTAGGTTTCTGCATACATATGACATCAGGAGCCACCATTCCTTACCCAGGCAACATGGAGGGGGCTCTCTGGGGCCACTGGGTGGGCTGCCACTGGGCATCACTGTCTAGGCCCCAGGACACAAGAACTGAACCCAAACAGACGATTCAGTGGAAATTTGCCTCCCAAACCACGTGACCCGTGGTCACTTCTACAGCAACCCAAGTTCCATGTCCTTTCCCAGAAGACACTGATGGTCCTTCCTGTTAAAATAGGAGAAAAGACACGCAGATGCTGACATCTGGACATTCCCGGTAAGGCAGACTCTATTCTTCAATACCTCAAAATCAAACCACCAATCAGCCAACTATACCCGCCCCTCCATCCAGAGCCTGGAGAGACTTGTTCAGGCCCTTCCCTCAAATAGCAACGCAGAGCCAAGAGGCACCAGACCTTCAAAGGAAGCAGAGACAAAAATAAATAGAGATAAAAGGAACACAATGTAAACAGCGACAGTGCAGGAGGGATGTGGCTCAAAGGAGACTTTCCTTTTAAAACTAAGATCCAGATGCTGTAAAAATAAACACTTCAGAAACAAGAAAATACTCTTGGAAATTAATATATGTAATGCATCAATGTGTGTATACGTGAGGTATACATAATCTACAGATATGTTTATGTTTATATATAACATAAATTATACATATGTATGTAGAAATATAAAAAAACAAAATGATGGGAAACAAAATTGAGAGAATCTTTGATATGTTAGAACAAAACACAAAGAGATGGAATGTGGAGGAAAAAGGGATGAGAACATTAGGCAGTCAATCCATGAGTTTCATTGTCTGACTAATCAAAGACATACCAGAGAAATGGGGGATAGAAAATTTTAAGACTTAAAGAAACTACAGGATTATTTCCGATTCCACATGAAGATGTCATTAATGACCAAGCAGAATGAATGATTAAAACAAATAATCCTTGGACACAGACACTGTATAAAATTTCAGAGTTCTAAGACTGAAGAGAAGTTTCTAGAAGCTTCTAAGGTATTCCAGGAGTGGGAGAGATGATAGAGAACCATCCTGGTGGATTAAGAAGGGGCTGAGGGAATGTCTTCTTACCTAGAATTCTATATCCCATTTGACTAGTAATCAGGTGTGAAGGAAAGTTAAAGACACTTTCAGACATTCAAGATCACAGCAGATTTCCTCACATGCCCTCCTTCAGAGTGGCGTGAAGCTCCTGTCCTCACATGCCCTCCTGCAGAGCGGCGTGAA
>JAQQAC010009165.1:89250874-89266376 GCA_029783875.1 Phataginus tricuspis | reverse complement strand
CTGCAGAGCGGCGTGAAGCTCCTGTCCTCACATGCCCTCCTGCAGAGAGGCGTGAAGCTCCTGTCCTCACATGCACTCCTGCAGAGCGGTGTGAAGCACCTTTCCTCACATGCCCTCCTGCAGAGCGGTGTGAAGCACCTGTCCACCAAAACAAGTACGCGAATCAAGGAAATGAAAGCCCAAGCCTGGGAAATGGGAACCTAAGTAGGAGGGGAGCAGAGGCCCACTGCTGACGCCCCAGGAGGACGCATGGAGCAGCTCAGGGAGCAAACGTTCTGGGCTGCGGTGAGGGTATGGGGAGTTCCAGGGCCACGGTGGAGAAAAAATGGCACTGGGTAATTTTCATGTTTTTTGAGAGGAGTTTGTGGAAATAAGTGCAGAGAAAGGGCACTGAAGGAGACCGTTCTGGTAATTTCTCATGGGGGTCCAGTCCCAGCATCCCCAGCTATGCCCATACAAACTATTCAACCTGCCCTGCCTTCTCCACCCACCACTTCCATAGCAAGTTTTCCTGGACTTTTGCTTCCAGGTGCTTTGAGTAACACTTACTGAGCACATCCTAGGCTCCAGGCACTCTTATGCAACTGTAAGCTTACACAGTGGCTTAACTATTTTACATGTAAATAACCTGAGCCCCCCAAATTCAAGGATGGTGTGCCCAAGTGCAGGAAATCCTTAGGCAGAAAGGCGGAGATGTGACAGAATGTGCATGACAAGTCTGGGTCCACCCTCTCCCGCAGGATGGACACGCTGAGAGGAGTCAGAGAAGAATCCCGAGAGGCAGTGCGCCGTCAGTCAGTCTAAATGGTGAAACTTCCTCATTTTTAAGACAAACGATGTTATTGACCAGTAGAGTTATTTCATTTTTAAACTGTTACTCATGGAGAGGAAAGGAAAGAAGATACACTCAATCAGCTTTAAAGTGAAGAAAAATGCATAGGTGTGAGCGAGAGATACAGAGAAAGCGAGATGCTGATTCACAAGCTAATTGTTTTTCCTTGTCAATCTGTTCAAGATTTTTATTTTTCCCTTTGGGTGTCACTTAAATTTAACTTTGAATTTAGAGGAAGACAATAACCCAATTGTGAGTCAAAATCATTAAGTGAAGAGCTGTCCTGGTTAGAAGCAAATCAATGACATGGTCTAATTTATTGGATGCAAAAGCTCTTCATAAAACCCCCTTTCCTGACTTCGCAGCCCCCAGGCTGGGAGCCCCCATCAGCACAGGTCACTGAGGACACCCTGCATCTTGGCAGTTTTTGTGGTGGTAGTTGTTCGTTTCTAGGAATTGTGAGATTTCCTACTAAGGATACTTACTTATTTCAAAACATCTCAGTTTCAAAGCATCTCAGTTTACTCTCAAAACCATCCACGTTCTGTTTCTCCATCAGAGACAGTGGGACCGGAAGGCACTCCTGAACCATGTGCACATGGGCTCTGCTTTCCCACTTGCTACGTGGTCACCACCACTCTCGGGACTCAGGTTTGCTATGTGCAGTAGTTCCCTCTCTCCCGACAGCCCTCCCATGCCCCCGGGACCTGCTGCTTCCACTGTGAGCCCTGTGGGACAGGAGGGTCCTTGGATGGGGCCCCACCTGTGACTCGGGGCTTCTCTTGCCACCAATCCCCATGGTGTCCAGGCCAGGTCCCAGGAGATGCAAGCAGCCTGTGCTGGGGTCTGAGAGACAGTGAAGCCCCCAGGAGGAGGGCCGGGGCTGCAGTGGGAATCCCCCGGTCAGCTGGGGGCGGGATGGGGCCACCAGCAAGGGGGCAGAGCTGAAGAGCCAAGGCTGAGCGATTCCAGCCTGCGTGACAGACACCAGGTGAGGCCTCCGTGCAGCTCAGGAGCTGGAAATTTCTTCCCCATTTCCCTTCTCAGCCAGATGGAATTGGAGTTTTATTTGCAACTGAAAGACTAGTACACGCCACAAACCCGTGCCGCCTCTATTCCCATGGGCATCTATGTCCTTAATGCCCTTATCCCAGGAAGAAGGACATCTGTGCTCAGCAAACAGGCAAAGAATATACCTCTATGGTAAAATCAGAAGCAGTGGACTTTGTATTTAGACTTGTGGCCCATTACATCTTTAGAGAGTAGCGGAGGCCAAAACCTTTCTGAGAACCTTCAAGATAACAGAGGAGATGAGTGTGGCCCCACCCTGTGGAGCTGAACCGTCCATCACTGACCCAAAGGAGCCCTTCCCCCCACCCCTCCCGTGTTCTGATTCAACACGGAGTCTTTGAAAGCTTCCTTGTTTCTGGCACAAAAGGTAACCCAGCTCCTCCTGTGAATGAGTTCCCCCCACCCAGGACCAGCCATTGTACCGAGGATCCTCGGCGGCTGTACTGGGGACACAGCTGTGCGCTCCACTGCCCAGTTGGCATTACATCTGGGTCTTTTCCATAAATGGAGCTGGAAATGTGTATTTCTTGAAGTAAAAAAAAAAAAAACATGTGAATTAATAACAGTATTTCCAATTCAAATTTTATATTCCAAGATTTAACTCTTAATCTTATGCATCTATTCCTTTTCTCTTTATTAAAGGTTTTGTTTCTACATCATTAGCATTATTATTTATTTTCTTTATTACGCAAACACACACATACACACACACACATAACTGTGGTTATGCAACCAACTTGTCTTTACAGTGAGGGTCATTAATTTCTTTTGTATCTAATTACAAAATACTTGGAATATTATATTTTATGAGGTGGTTATTGTCTAATTCTTGGTAGGATGCATTTGATTTCCTTTAATTTAATAATATGTATTAATATTTCCTTTCAAGGCTATAAATTTGAAAACTCTACAAATTAATTTATTAGACCTTCTAAGTTTATGTATTTATTAAAGCATGTTGTTCACAGTGACAACCATTTAAAGGGTCTTTCCAGAATAAATACTTGACTTTAGTGTTTTCAGTGAAATAAAATGACAATTATTGAAAAAAGAAAGTAGAAACAAATGATGTGGTATGAACTGTTTCACAAGAAAATGTAATGAGTCCTTGCCATTCACTTCTGATGAAAGGAGAGAGGCCAGGATACAGCCGTAATTCTTGGAAGACCCTCTTGGATTTCCCTTCTTTGCCATAAGTGTATCCAATTGCCCTTTTGTCATTTTTGAGTGGTGTGTGTGTGTGTGTGTGTGTGTGTGTGTGTGTGTGTGTGTGTGTTCATTAACTTGACCAAATTGTAATTAATCAGTCTTCAAACCAAGTATGTCATATCAAACCATTTCCTGCACATTTGCATGCACTAAGAACTCCTCCTGTGACTATAGGAACTCTTACTCTTCAGGGACAAAAGGTTTTGCTCTTATTCTTTCTTATGTGAATGGAAAATATTCATTCAAATGTTGAGAGATTTCGGAATCAATGGTTCTCTTCAAATAAGTTATTGGGATGTGTCCACTTCAGTAATGTACAATATCTGATTCTTGTTTTACTTCTACCAATATTTTTAATAAGCTTTATTCCACGTGAGTACTCTACCTTTTCAACATTTGAGGGTTGACAATTGTATCGTGCATTTAGCCTGGAGCCTCCTAGATTGAAAACTAGGTGCAATTCTTCAACACAATGTCGTCTTTCTGATGTGTTTGGCCTGGTTAAAATGAAGGAGCTCACATTCTCTCCTTTCCTTCTTCATTACTCAGGACTGAATCAGCTGTTACTGACTGCCCCATAACTATTTCCAACAAAGATTACACAGATATTTCTGTCCAGCTACACGTCCTGCAGGGCTGTTCTGTGGTCTTCCGATGAGTACAAATGTAATAACATTTTCACATAGTCAATATTTAATTCTGTAAATGCAACTGGTAGTTGTAATCTAGGTTATTAACCACACAGTGATTTATGATGGAGGGCAGACAGTGGCGGGGGTAGAGGAGGGGGAAGGTCCTCTGGTGACAATAAAAAGGTTATAAATTTCATAGCTCTGCCAGAGAAATGTATTTATATCCTATATTAAGAATAGCTTTTTATAAATTTTAATGATCCGTGTTATTAATGGGGCTGTCATCATCACTGCCTATATGAGACTACAGTCCTTGTGTTTTGTTACTTTTCCATCAGCTGAAGGTCTTGTGAAAAAAAAAAAAAGAGCTCTTATTAGCAATTTGCCAAAAAATCTTTAAGAGTTATAAGCCTATCATTGTTTCTGTGGACTGCAAAGCCTGTGAGCAATAGTTTGCATAAAGTTTTATGACCAGAGCAAAGGTTGGGCTAATTGGATGGAGCACAATTGGAGCTCTATCGTGTTTACAAAGGCCAACTCAATATGCTGCAGGAATAAAACCAGGACCATATCAGAAAGAGAAATGTATGCTTGGAAATTGTCCTTCACATTGGCTGCCTGTTTCCCTGCTGAGAGCCGGCTTGGTTTCCAGCTGAGCGTGTGAGTGTTCACCCGCGGTGCCCCGCTGGAGCTCAACTGCAGCCCAGGCAAACGCACTACCCTCGCCAGTGCTCTTCCCCACTTGTCATGATGCAGGAAGAATAAGAGAAAGCCATGATTCTGGAGGCCAGACACCATCCCGAAGCCCTCTGGGGTCCAAGATGCTCTCAGCTGGGGGGGCTTGACAATGCTTCCTACACTCAGACACCACTTTTTAGAACCAGATGTTTGCAAAGCAATCCCAAATACTCAGAACAGGTTTTGGAAATTGGTCCAAAGTCTTTTTCCTACAGACAATTTAATGCAGTTGAGAATGGGCTATTCCCAGGTACACATTTTTAGTGTCGATCCACAGTATTTCCACCAAAGATCATAACGCAAGCAAAAGCAAGAGCTATCAAGGAAGGCTCTTTGAAACAGAACAGAATAAAACAAGCAAACAAGCAAAACATAGTCCTATGTGGAATTTTGGTCATTGCTCTTTATATAGGATACTAATTTATTGCAGTATAAATTTATTCCAGTCGAATTTTCAGGGGGCTAATTTTTTAAATAATTTTGATGTTTAAGCTATTAGTTTCTTCATATAGAAACCACTGAAAGTTTTTGAAATCCTTATTCTGTGAGTACCCTACCTTTTGAATTGAAAAGTACTATCAATATGTTGTTAATAAAAAAGTACAGATTAGGAATATGAGGAAAGACAGTGTTTGCTTTTTTTAAAATACGTTATTTTTTTGGAGTGATTTTAGGTCTAGATAGTGTTTTTTTTTTTTCCTGCCTAACATTTCTTGTCACCTAAAACAGAATCATCATTTTGTGAACCACGAAAGCGACTTACTAGATTTTTACCTGCATTTTCAGCCATTCTCTTTTCCTCATGGCCAAGGTTGAGTTAGAGAGAAGGCATGTGAGAATCTGGCTCATTAAAAACACGCAGTGCCGCTTCTCCTCGTCGTCCTCCTTTTCCCTTCTCCTTCTTCTTTCTTTGTCGCCGCCTCCTTCCTTGCCGACTTGGTGAGGTTTGAGAGGACGGAGCACAGACACCCCAGCACAGTGATGGAGCATCGGACTCGCCTCGGACCCTCCCATCTGCTCAGCCAGGTCTTCAGGGGGTCCTGTGTTGGTTGACTTTTCCTCCAAGTGGGATTCAAGTAAACTTGCCCCTAACTTTCCTCCCATGATTCTTTACCCCATACCACGTCAAATCCAACAACACTCCCATTTTGAAAAACATCTTTTCCTTTCACTTAAATCTGAATTCCATGGGGAGCCAGCCCTTGAATGGTGAACTTCTTGCCCCAGTTAGTTTTTCCAGCCATCCCACCAAAAATACAAATTGCGGTCTACTAAGCATGCCCATCCCAAGAGAATGGTACCTCATGCCCGCTGCTCTCCGTGACCTTCACAGGAAGCCTCCTGCCTAACTGGCCACAAGAACAATTTTCTGCTTCCTACTACCTCACCCAGTGCTCTGCCCCACCCATCAGGTGCCCCAGATGAACCAGCTACATATGACAGCTTCAGTATGTTGCATTGTCGCTTCAGCTGAACTGGCATGCCTTGGGATGACGTAACACAGTTACTAACTTGAACCTGGAGTCAACAAATTGGATAGGGAAAGCGGGGAGGGAAAGTGTGAGAGTGTGAGCCAGCTTAGGAATGCTGACAGCGTGGGCCACGTGAGCCTGCGTCATGATCAATGTGATGAGGACGTTGCCGGCTCGCCCCACTTGGCTGGAGAGCTAGGTGAAATCCTCCTCTCCCTGGCTGTGCCGAGTAAGGAAGCTCTCTGATTAGTTATGGGATGTGCATGTCACATTCTTCACTCCCTCAAAAATGATGAGTGAACTAAGTAAACACTATAAGATTTAAATACTATAGTCTAATATACAGAAAGCTAAAGAATACTATATTCACCCTGGCAGCACTACACACTATCTATATTTAGTTACTAAAGCAAATATGGGAAAATGTTAACCATGTCTGTATATACAAACATACCTGAGTAAAATACTACCTGTCAGAATTATTGTTGTATGACTTTCATTAGCTATTTTATTTGTTACACCAATGTAAATGTGTATACTTCAATAAATTAACAATAATAATTCCTTATTATGTACTCTTAGTCCGTGACCAGATTTGTGTAGTCATAACTCAACTCTCTGACTGCATATTTTTCCAATAAAAATGCATTCAAGATTCATGCATCATTACACACTTTAACCTCACTTGATCTAGAACTATCACTACGTCCTCTACTAACACTGACTTTCCAATGGCACAAACCAAGTGTGGAACCTCCTGTGTCTTGTGTGTTTGTGTTTCCACATGGTGTCATGTAACTTGTGCCTCTTTTGTCTGCTTTTCCCATAATAATTTGGAAGCTATGGTCAAGAGCTCAATTAGATTCAGGTTAGATACTTTTGTCAGGAGCTCTTTGCCAGCTGTGTGCTTCATACTGTATCACACTGGGCACACAATGCCAGGGGGTTTCATCTTTAGTGGTACCAATCTTGAAGGTCATACAGATTGACTCTGCATTGTAAGTGGATTTTTTGCATTAGTCACTCACAAGTAATGGTTTTGGTACCCGTTGGCAAGCATTGCCTGCATCCATTGCTTTTGAGGTATCTATAGCATGGTGGCCTTCTACCATTCTTCTTAAGTGTATTAGGTATCATGCTTCTATAAAGAATTTCCCTTCATCAACTGGGGTAGAAGGAAACAAACATGTTAAGACTTGTGCTTGGTTCTTTACCTTGGATGATCACTTTTCACAGAAAGGTCTGGGCGTCCCGGTGAACCCCAGTGCAGCCAGATGCATCCCGTTCCTTCCAGTGTCTCTCACTTTCCCCATACACTAAGGTTTCAACTTAATTTTTAATAATCACTTGCAGTAATTATACATTTTTGTAACAAAATAATTCTGATCTGGCTGTTGGTCACTCCATTGGTCTTGCTTCAGTGTCTGTCATGCTGGCATCCACACACGAAGACATCCAAGCACATTTTGTGAATTGTCCACTTCAGGTCTAGAATCATCCATTTATGCGAGGATCCCTGGTTCCATGTACTAGGGAATTGTATTTAGAAACCAGGCTCTGGGTGAAAGACCTGATCATTGCTATTGGATGTCATAGGCTCTAAACCTTTCAGTGTATGGAAAGTAGTAAAAATACACAAATAAAATTATGAACGTATATTAATGTTTTTCAACTTGGATTTGAATTGACAGTATTTTTAATGCTTTGGATTTTATATTTATATTACTTTCCCCTTAAACCAAATGTCATGTTTTCTAATATCAGTGTATTTGCTTGTCAGTTTTATCCAAAATGTGTGAAATAATTTGAAAAAATCAGGTACCATTATTAATATTTAATAAAACCAATGAATGAGGTTGAAAAGAATTTATTCCTTTGTTGTCCCTTAAATAAATTCTACCAAAGATGAAAGGCTGGGGTCCAAACGGCATTGGGAACCCTTCTCTTCTCTGAGTGGTTCTGGTATAAATAAGACATAGTATTGGGTTTATACTTTTCTAGATATTTTTATACTTTTCATTTCTAGATATTAGCTTTTATTCCTCTATTTTTTTTGCTTTAATTTGTCAAATGTCATACATTTGCATGATTTAAATAATGTATGTCTATGCAGCAATATATAAAATAATACATAATATACATGATCAAATATATGTACATAATATATAAATAATATGACTGTATACTGAGGGATACTCAAACAATTCTCACAGATATACCAATCCCTCCAGACAGGCTCTCAGCTTCTGGCTTATCTCCAGGGCTCCTCTCTGCAAATCTGTGTATTGCTATACTTCCCTATTTTCTATAAATGTTAGCAATCTCTAGACTATGCTCAGTTTTGTATTCTGATTTTTCGGTTTGCAAATGTCAGCGTGTAAAAGTCAGGTAGTGATCAAGAGGTAAGACCCTGGAAGGCAGAGAGCCTGTGCTTGGAGCCTCACCCTTTGGCTTCACCATTTACGAGCTCTGATTCCCAATCTCTCTGTGCCTCAGTTCCCTTCCCTGTAAATTGGGGATGACAACAGCACCACCTCACTGGGTCGTTTTGATTAAGTGAGAAAATTTTCAAAGTGTTTAAAACAGTGTCTGGCATATAGCGAATATCCAGTATTAAGAGCCAGTTTTAACCTAACACAGTTGTTCTCTCCTGGGGTGGGATGGGGGATGGTTTTGCCTTTCAGGGGACGCATTGCAATACCTGTGGACCACTTTGGTTGTCATAGCTGAAGTGGGGGGCACCTGACTCCTAGGGGACAGAAGACAGAGTGGCTGCTGAACATCCTGTAACCCAGGGGAGACTTGCTATCCCCAAAGGATTGTGGGGCCCAAGATATCAATAGGGCTGACAATTGAATAACAAAGTGAGTCATTTTTATAAAACTGAAAATAAATGAAAAATAATAATTCTAATAGCTAATTAAGACTGGTGTTTCTGTTTTTATATTTCGATTCACTAAAAATAATTACCCAATAAAAGGATAATGATTCCCTTTTCTTGACTCTTGTGTTTATCTATAGTAAAGAAGATAACTTAACTCCCCTCTATCTGAATATAGTCACTAATAATGCCCTCCTGTGTCTCTCAGACTGGACTTATACGAGCATATTATTCTGGATGTTTCTTCTATTAAACATATGGCTCACTTAAAAATAGTTCCTCTTCGTAGAAAAGTAACTTTAAAAGAGGCTAGTTGCACAGAATTTTCTTCAGCGTTAGAGCGAGGAGAATTACTTGTGGACTAAAGAGAAGGGAATGTGAATTTTTCTTTTGTTCATAAAGCTCGGACCATATTTTCATGGAACCAATTACTTGGCAAAAAGGCCAACAATTAAAGAATGAGGTTGTGGTCTATTTCCTGGAAGTGGGTGGGAAAGCAGTGCCTTCTCCCACAACGCACTGTATTAATTTTAGATATTAATTTCAACACTGAGCGCTTTTATAAATAATGTATTTCTACATAGTCACAGGATTAGAAAATGATAGATCTTTTAAGGGAAAAAGATTGACAAGTCTATAAAAGACTTATTTCTTTAAAGTGTTCAGGATTAATATAACGGACAGGGACAATCTTAGTATTGGTGTAACAACACTATAATTCAAATTTCATAGGCAATGAAGACTCTTTTGAACACACTCAATTGCAACAAAACATATTTTTTACATTAGATGGGAGAGAATTATCATTTTGATGTCCCCTGTGTATTTCAGTTTAAAGAACTGTGATTTTGGAACCAGGTCTGGGCTTATGAGTCAGACTTTCTAGATTTCAGTTGTGAAGCCTTGAATGAGTTGTCTAAACCGCTTTGGTCTTGAATTTCTTTGTAAGCAATGTGAAGAATACTAATTCCTTTACCACATGAGTCTGTGGCTCGAGGAAAACATCTAGCACAGAACATGCATATAGTATGTGCTCAACTAAATGTTGGTTTCTTTGCTAGAGCAAACCATAAGCATGGCATAATTATGGCTTATAATACAGAGATTCAGATACGTGACACCCCATCCCAGGCACCCCAGATCAACAGAGGGATGACCATATAGTAAATGGGATATGGCTTGATCTATAAGAAGCAAGGTGTGCAGACTTCCAGGAGTATCTCACCCTTCAATGGTTCATGCAAACCTGGGTTAAGTGTCCTGCCCAAGTGGGCATGAAGAGTTACTATAGGGCTAGAAGTGCAATTTCCTCTATTCCTGTTGTAATTGTATAAACACACATGGAAAGATCTTGTGTCCTTAAGAAATCTAATGCTATATGGGAATACAGCAACCTCCAACCACATCAAGAAGCGGGGATAATACGTTCCTAATATCCTTGTCCCAAACTCTCTCTGGAATAGCACTTTTTACAAGACAGGCCTCTACGCATCAAGGAACAAGACACGAGAGATGAACAGGCAGAGCTGCGTGCGATGGTGGACTGCCGTGTGGAATGGTGGGCTGTGTGCGAACTGATGGACCATATATGCAATCGTTGACTTCTGTGTGGAAAGGTGTATGACCGTGTGGAATGGTGTCCCAAAGCGTGCAATGGTGGACTGCCATACGGAATGGTGGGTGGCTGTGTGGGATGGCGGAACACTGTGTAGAATTGTGAACTGGTGTACAAAACCTTGGGTATTTGTCAAAAAGAACAAAGGTAGACCTGACAGTCTACCCTTGTAAAGGGATCACATAGCAGTGGGAGTGAGAGATATGGTACAGAGAGGTCAGGAAAACTCTGGAACCAGATGTCCAATCTGATTCACACAGCCCTAGAGCTTGAATGAGAAGACAGGTACAAACATGTAGGAAATGAGAGTTCCCTCGTGATCTAAATGGCTTTCTTGTGCCAAATTGGACACACAGTGTATTGCACTTAGGAAAGTTGTAAGAACAGTAGGAAGTGAAATTTTCTGTCTTTGAAAAGAGAGTTATAAAACAGATTGTAGAATAATTAAAATCTCAGAATGGAAATTCAATTCAGTGAGACCTTATAGAGCTGTCATGTATTTTCTTAAAAATGAAGGTGTTTTTGTTTGTAATTCTTGCTTTTGTCCACTTTGTAAGCTCTTACTTTCTTCACTTTGGAACATGAATTTAAATACACAGTGGAATATATCCTTATACCCACAGATACCGCAGTATGATTTGCACTCCCTGTAGAAGCTGACCACTGTTCATTAGGATACTGTTCATTCTCTCAATGGCCCGGGAGAGCCCATCAGGAGCTTCTGGGCTAATGGTATTTTGTTGGCCAGGAGTACCTCACAACAGAACCACAGGGGAGATGCGATCATGACTCAGATGAAAGCATTGCAAGATTCCTTCACAGAGGAGTAGAAATGATGTCTCCAACTCCCTTGTTTCCATGTGCATGCCCTCCCCTCCCCCTTCCCTCCCCTCCCCCTGCCTTCCCCTCCCCGTGCCCTCCCCCTCCCCATGCTCTCCCCTCTCTGTGCCTTCCCCTCCCCATGCCCTCCCCTCCCCGTGCCTTCCCCTCCCCATGCCTTCCCCTCCCCATGCCCTCCCCTCCCCGTGCACTCCCCTCCCCGTGCCCTCCCCTCCCCGTGCCCTCCCCCTCCCCGTGCCCTCCCCTCCCCGTGCCTTCCCCTCCCCATGCCTTCCCCTCCCGTGCCTTCCCCTCCCCGTGCCTTCCCCTCCCCATGCCTAAGGAAAGAGAATGGCCAGTTCCCACCTGTGGATCAATGACACCACGTGCCTATGTCTAGGCTGCATCAGCCGTACACACACTGGGGTGTTTGTATTATTTTTCTCTTTGACTTTTGTTTTTCAGACTGCTTTGCATTTGAGTATTATCTGTCTGTCCTGATTTCCACAGGGGTCTGGGTCCTTGGTGGGCAGTCAAAAGTCTCTGCTTCCTCTGTACCCTTCACTCCCCAGGAGGTGTCCTTTCAACAGTTTCCAAGCCCTACATGCTTAGTAAAATATTTTATCTTACTAATTCAAAATAAATCCTTACTTACAGTCATTAATTCCACTTCACAGTTAAGGGAAACATCACTGTTTTAGGCAGGTCTGTTGATGGGAATATTACTCAAGCCACGTCTGTCTTGTCACCTGTAAGACCAGGTCACAGGATGATAACCTGTACTCCGGAACCACATGGACACACTGCCTGGTGCCTACTAGGTACTCTGTCAATATTTGCTGATACGATTTGATCCCCTGGTAATATCTATTTAAGCCTAGAATAATTTATATGTACTAATGGGAACATAGGCTTCAGTTTCGAAACCAAACGCAGAAAAAAATGAAAATAAACATGAGTAGACAGATGTTAACCAGAGATTTTAAAGGCAGAGTAAGTTGTAATCTGTCATCATCATCTCTTTATGACATTTCTCTGGGGGTCAGGAGGGACTCACATAAAGGAATATTAGCTTCCCCTCCACTTCAAGGTTTTAGACAAAATAGTCAGACCTGAAATCAGGCAGAGGGCCAGCGTTGGTATAAAGACTGGACAGAGAGAGAGAGCAAATAACTCAGGGCTGCTCTTTAAGGCCGTGGCTCAGTCTGGCTGTGATCAACGCCTCATCTGCGCTCCCCGACAGGGAGGAGCTACCTGTAACCTCAGCGACGCACCTACAAGGCTGGGAAAGGTGAGTGGGAGGAAACGTGTGTTTGTCCCTTCAAGCTGCACCTGGGGGCCTTAGCTCTCTAGTCCTGGATCTCACAAATGGGACTGTTTGCTGAGCTGGACTGTAACAGCAGGACCACACCCCAGAGACCATAATGCCCAGGAAGGTGTGTTTGCTTCACTCAGCAAGACCAGATATTTTGCCACTTGAAGAACTAAATGTCAGGAGTGCCTTCTCCTTTGGTGAGATTAGGGTCATGTCAGCCTAATTAAGGCTGGTAATGAGCTCTCTTTACAACTACTTCTGTTGAAAATCCCCACTAACCATGTCTCATGGTCTTACCGTTCCAAAAGTTCCTCTCCCACTCTCGCTCTGCCTTCAGTGGCATCTCTCTTGCATGAATGAGTGAGAATTCTGTAGCTTGCACCCTTAGAAAGGGTGCCTAAAGAATCCATGAGGTCAGTTATTAGGCCAAAGAGTTTTGTATTGCTTTGTGCCAACTCTGAAAATAATCGAGAATTGTTTCCAGAACATAGTTACATCAAACTGAGGTTGACTATGAGTAAACCTTTCATGCAAGGTGTTGTCCGAGAACTGCAAAAACTGAAGGGCTGGACTGGGTCATGCGCACAGAACACACTGGGGGAGCCATGCAGTCCCTCTGTTCTTCCCAATCTGGTGGTGAAGGTTACGGGACCACCACTATCAAACTCTCTGGAAGATATCCAGGGGAGAAATAGTAAGAGAACCCAAGACTTAGCAGAACAGGTTGGCTAAGGTGAGGTCATTGCCCCACTGGGGGCTGGCAGGGGGGGAAACCTCACAGAGATAATACACTTTAGGGTAGACCTTGAGGGATGACTAGGACTCATCTCATCGGAAATGGTTGGTGAAGTCATTCTAGGTGGATGGAAAGGAGCCGGAGCAGAGTGACTGGAGAGCAGCCAGAGGGCAAACATGCCCCTGAGGGATTGAATGTGCCCCTTTCCCCGATCCCAGGCTGAAATCCTAACCGGCACTGTCATGGCGTGAGGAGGTGGGGCCTTTGGGAGGTGCTTAGGGCTCTAGGGTGCAGCCTCATGATTGGGGTCCGGGTCCTTGCAGAAGAGGCTCCAGGGAGCACCCACACCCCTTCCGCTAGGTGAGGACACAGCTCAGAGCCAGGAAGAAAGTTCTCGCTGGAACACAACACCAGCCAGCTTCCCAGTTTTCAGAACTGGGAGAAATAAATCTCTCCTGTTCATAAGCCCCCAGCCTATGGTATCTGTTCGAGCAGTCTGAGCAGGCTGGAGGAGGATTTTGAGGATGGCGGGCCCTTGTAAGAAGACATGGCTGTGGATGTCGCTGTGGGTGGGTAATGGGACCTGCGGTAGGCACAGGAAAGACCCAGCCACTGCATGAGCACAGAGGGACACGGAGCCCGAGCGGAACATGAATGTGACACAGAAATGCTGGCATACCTTTAAGTCTGGGAAGTGGGAAAATGAGGATGGAAAATGAGAAAATCTAGAGAGGAGATAGGTTTGGTGAGAGAAAGCATGAAATGAGAATTTAGGGCTAGACCACTTCAACCCACAAGACGAATAGTGAAAATATCTAGCTGACATTTTCCTGCTGATATCCACCTGGGAGCCCACCCACCTGGAGCCCCACCTGCCCAGGAGCCCCCCTACCCAGGGGCCCACCTGCCCAGTGTGGTTTCTCAGTCCAGATGCAGAATGTATTTGACAATCTTTCTTCTGTGGATGGTGGCTGATGTCTCTGAAGATTCTGCTGCCTAAAGGAGATGGAGCTGTGTACAAAGAAAAATTGGATGGAGGGTCTGGGTATCAGTACTGAGGAGCAGGGACAGGTGGGGGGTGCCAAGAAAACCAGAGGCAGGAGAGATAGGAGCCTGTCCTGTGTGGTCCATGGCAGACAGACATTGGCAGATGGGAGTCAGAACTAATTGCACTCTTCCGACGGAAGGGGTGTGCATGTGTGTGTGTGTGTGCATGTGTGTGCATGCATGTCTACTAAAATCCCAGTGAGACCTCACCAACACACTCTTTACCATGAGCATGATCGTTGAAGCCTTCTTTACATGCTGCTAAACTCCACTCTCATCATTTCTCCTGTTTCGATTTTTAGAACAAGAACGATGACACCCCATGAACTAAATGAAGCTTCACCACCGTCAGCTGGGTGGGCTACACACGTGGGTTCTCTGCCGTCCGTCCCCCACTAAGATGAGGGAGGACTTCCCAGTGATGGTACGGGGGGATGTGGGCCCAGCCGGGCTGAGTGGGAGGCCTGCTGACAGGGGCCCTCCGGTTAGTTCTCCCAGCCTGTGCACCCTATGGAGTGTGTGGAGCGCCTGAGTTCTCGGGAGTGCTGGGCAGACGTCAGAGGAAAAGGGCACCAACCAGGCCGGGCCCAAAGCTTGGTGGAACTTTGCGGTCCTGCTGTGGCTGAGCTGTGACAGCTATAGGTGGTGGGAGGCTAGTTTTAGGAGCACGATCGAATAGCAGCTGTTTGGCATCATCGAGCCAGAGCATTTGGCTGGGTTGTGTGGAGAGACGTGATGTGCATGGAGTTCACGGGATCAGGCTGCAGGCTTCTTGGGACACATGCCCACCCTACACACAGGAGGGGCTCTCTCTCGTCTCTCCTAGAGACGGAGCCCCAGAGACTCCAGCCCCTTTGATATGGAAGGGCTGCACATAGTTTACAGGAAAAGGAACCAGCAGTTTCGGTGGGAAATATCGATGGGCACTGTGCTCCCTGCTCTTATCCAACACGTCTCTTTCTGAAGCACAAGTGGCCGTATAGGAAGGATCCTGCAGGAGAGCTCCAGCAGGTGCTTCTGCCCGGGAGTAAAGTCCTGGTAAATGTCTACCCCTGCTGGCCACTCCCCACCCGGCCAGCAGGCCTGCCCTCTGACCAGCTGTCCTATGGAGTGCGACAACCCCACCAGGGCCCCC
>JAQQAC010009165.1:89169437-89250374 GCA_029783875.1 Phataginus tricuspis | reverse complement strand
CTGCCGAGGAACGCATGGTAGATACTGGCCCCAGGCTCACGGCAGTACCACCAGAAATCAGACCATCTTCCATGTCATCACTGTTGTTAGGGCTTCCCGTCTACCAGCTATTTCATCCTCACCACGATTCTATAGGTCCAGACAGAGTTTCCTACCCATTTCACCCATGAGGAAACTGAGTGGTATAGGTAGGAGCAGAGAGGAGTCTGGACTCTCCCCCTCTGGCTCCACACAAGGTTGAATTTCACTTAACCTGAGAACCATCACAGGAAGGGATGTGTCCTCTCCTGATGCAGAGATCGTGGGGTGTGAATTATTTGGGGTGTATTGTGCAGGATAATACATTATACCTTTTGATTTGCCTTCATTCAAATTCAAATATTTAGCTTACCCAAATGGCATTTAATCATTAAGTGGAGAGTAAATGCTCGCCTGCTGGGAACTGGCTCGGGAGCAGATCTGCTCTAGCTCCAGTTTGACTATTCCCATAGTTCACAGTGAAACAAATGAAAAGAAAAAAAACAAGGTGTAGGAATATTGTTCCAAAAACATATGTGCTATTCATCATCCTAAAGGGCTAAGTGCAGCGGGGTCACAAAAGGATTTTCTAAGGAGACATAAGAAATAAATTAAGAAAGAGGAAAGGGGGTGCAGAGTCTACTCGGCCATGAAACCTAGGTGGAGGGAGGTGATTTTAGGCAAAGGTCCTGTTCCTGTCCCCCCTTGGGTTTTTCTCAAAGGTACTCACAGGTCACCCTGCTGGCCTCTTGGTCATTCCTCCTCGGAGATCTGCTAAGTGAACCCCTTTGCAGTATGAGACCTGACGCTTGTCTCCCAAGAGGCCAGCTACATTTTTGACATTTTTCCTGGACAAAGGCATTGGAACCCCACCCATTCACTTTGATTTTAACAGCAATTACTGCAAGCCTAAGCCCAGGAGGGGTTCCAAACAAAGAGGAAGGCTTCTAGAAGGAGAGCTGGGAATCCAGTGCATCTCTGATCCTGGGATGAGCAGGGAGGAGTTATGCAAACAGGGTGTGAAGCTACTACCTCAGTTGCCTGGGTCACCCTACTATGCCCAGGTCTGACATAAGTGCAAAACACAACCTTTCTGGAAAGGACTGATTTAAAGTGAAGGATCCATTCCTCAACAAGTTTCTCTTGTCAGCTTTGAGAGAAGCCGCAATCAGGCAGCAAATGTCACACCATTTAATTTTATTTTTGTGATAAAGTGGTTGGCTTATACTGGATGCTGATTGGGAGCAAGGTCTCATGCTTACAAGGTCTGAGCCAAAGAAGGTCTTCTCAGTTCAGGACAGCAGGAATCAAAGGATTCCTTTGCATTTCAGCGAAGAGAAGTTAGCAGTATCAGGTTTTCTCCTGAGGCAGTTCTGAAGGGACCTTCAGAAACTCATAATTTGGAGAGACACCGGCAGGGACTGCACCTTTAAAACTGTGATCTCCAATTTTAATCTCCTGTCCTCTGTCCTCCCTGACATGCAGGGCTTTTCCACGTAATGATCATAGGATTCTGAGGAAAATGCTTTCTGCTTTAGCTGAGTAACTACAAGGGAGCTGTCCTTTGAAAAACGAGTTTGGACTAGAATAGAAGCTTCTCAGCCTGAAATAGCAGAGCTCTCCTTTCGACTGCCCGGAGCAGCTGCAGGTTGGCAGGGCAGGGGGCCTCCCCAGGACCTGGTGCCCCTGCAGGAGCAGACGGTGCCCCCGTGACCCTGGGCAGGCTCAGGGGCCCCCAGGGGCCAGAGTCACCCTGGTGGTGGGGCTGAGGTGGCTTGTTTCTAACTTGGCTCTTGGCAAATGGAGATTTGTTACCACAAACTGATAATATTCAGGCACTTCTGATGTACATCACTGACGCTGTTCATTAGTCTAGAAGTGATGAACAGGCTCAGTAATATTCTGCAAGCAATCTGCTTAATAATTATTCTACTCAGTTATTAAAGGGGAAGCATCGAATGATGTCAGAAACTGTGTTTTCCATGATGCTCACAGCATAGCCTCCCCGCAGTGTCCCGGTTGGTCAAAGTCCTGCACACATTCCCGTGAAGAAGCCATGTTATATAGAGTTGGTAAGTTAGATATCATTTTCTTTAATGCTCAACCTCAGCAAATGATGTTTAAAGCCAACACAAGGATGCTGTTGATGGTCAGAAACTGTATAAAGAAATTTCAAAACTGGAGCTGCCAGAACAAACCAGGAAAAGAAATGATTTGAGAAAAATGAACTTCTGTAGAAAATTTCCAAAGCCGCCCACCCTCAGAACAATCTCCTGGACATATATTTGCCACAAAAAAGATATTCCATTTTTATTAGCCTCATTGACTTCTTAGATTTTCTAGAAATCACTTCCTATGATTTATTCTGTCACTTCTTTCTCCCAGATCACTAGCAAAACTCTCCTGTTGTTCATGAATTACATTCACTAATTTTGTTGTTCCATGTAGCTTGCAGAATCATGACTGTAGGATGGAATAGATGGATTCTTAAACAAGAATATTTCAGACTCCCTGTAATTTGGTACCTTGAGTTCCTGAGAATCACTTTACCCCCATTGGCACTCTGCAGGTGGGACCCGAGGTCTGAAGAAGGGAAGTGGCCGCTATAGGACCGTGATGTTCTGGGCTGAATTGCGGTCCCCACAAATCTATGTTGAGACCCTAACCTATAGCACCAAGCATGTGACTCTATTAGCAGAAAGGGATTTTAAGGAGATGATCAAGTCAAAATGAAGTCCTTAGGGTGGGCCTCATTCAATAGGACTGGTGTCCTTATGAGAAGTGGGAATTTGCACAAAGACACGTTCAGAGGACGACCATGCAAAGACATGTAAGGCACTTATGGGCGTCTGCAAGCCCAGCAGAGAGCCTGGAACAGATTCCCCCTTGAGGCCTCAGAAGGAAGCCACAGGGCAGACCCCAGACTTCATACTCCAGCCCCAGAGCTGTCTCTGTGTAAGCCGCGGGGCCGTGGTGCTTGCAACAGCCCAGCGCACCTGCAGGACTGCGAAAGGAGTGCTTGCTTTGAGACAAAGATGAAGACGAGGGAGGAGAGTCGCAGAAAGTTGTACCTTCCATTGACCATGCAGTAGGCTCCACGCTAGCCTGCAAGGGTCAAGGGGCCACTGAAGGAGAGTCAGCGGGGGCAAAGGGGCTCAAATGGGAATTAATGACTTCTGCAGCAATGTCGGGGTGCCTTTGAGAGGTGTACAACCCGAGGCAGGTGGCCTCCAAGAGTGGAGCACCAATCCCAGCAAATCGGGAGGAGGGGCAGGTGGGATTCATGGAAGTGACGGGGCAGCCGGAAGTGCCCGGGTGTCCCCATGGGAAGCTCTGAAGGAACTCCTGCAATAGAAACAAGGGGGAGGGCGGGGGGGGGACCTGGCGGAGCCCAAGTTTGCAGGCAGGGGCTCAGGATGACGATGTAGATGAGGAGTTGATAGCACATTGCTGGCAGTGAGGCTGTCACACAGGAGAGGGGTGACGAGGGACAGGCCTGGTAGTTTGGTTAAAGGGGTCCACACCCCTTTGGGAGGCAGACTGAGGCAGAAAGAGAGGTTAGCCCAGGCACTGAATGAGCATTCATGGGGGAGACAGGGTCCCAGCCGCACACACAGATAAACAGTGTAAAACTGCCCACTGCACAGATATCCCTATGACACCAGCCTCGTGTGCCAACATATTTGTACAAATATGATTCAGCTCTGTCAGCTCTCTTCATCCATTCGTCTCTTCCGCATCAGTCCGGATGGATTCGAGAGGGTCTCCCAGTGATCAAACTCCCAAACGGACTTTTTCTCACTTCCAAAGTATTTGGAATCTGCCTATCTGCATAGCTTTGTGTATTTCAGCAAACGTGCAAACCATTCTACAGGCTCAGGGGAGATTTATTTACAGATTCTACATGGGATCTGGAAATTCAAATGGGGAATAAATGTTGATATGTGGGTAATGGTAAAATGCATGAGCACCTTTTATTATTGCAATAAACATTTTTGAAGTAATTGCTTTCTATAGAAAGTAAACATACCAATAACCATTGCAAAATAGTGATATTTGAATACAGATCTCAGTAAATAAATTACAAAAATGAGAAAAATCATATTTTATATGCTGTCCTAACTATGCAGGTTCCATAGAGCCATGATATCATGGTTCCAGTGATTCTCTTAGTTTTATCTTTATTCCCTGTGAAGACGGCACTCCACATCTTGGAAGGCAAGCGGATGCTGGTTCTGAGATGCAGGCGTCCGATCCCACCCTGCCTTGTTGAATCAGAATCACTAGGGCAGAGGGTTTTGCCATCTCTACTGTTAACTAGCTCCCTTAGATCATGTTTGTTTACTCCCATGCTTAAGAAATGTCTTTCAGAAATTAAAAGGGGTCCTGTGAAAACGACTGGTGGCCTCACAGCTTCCATAAGACCAGCTACCTCTCTGAGAAGGTCACACAGGCATCACTTTATCCCACATTCAAGACAATCAGAGTGTGAGCTCCCAAGAAGTCCTTAGGTCCCTGGGATGCTGCCTTAATTCCACAGCCCTGCCACAGGCTGGGGTCTGAACCTCTCTGGGGATCACCTCAACCCTGGGCTACCCATTCATCTGCATGCCTACCTGCCTCTCTGTCTCGGCAGAACCATCTACCTGACACTGCACTTCACAGCCCGGCCAGCCAGCTCCTCACTGCTCCCTAGAACACAGCTGTTTGCAGATACAAAATAATTAGAGTGACCTAACTTAATCATTCGTACAAGAATTGCAGGTGCTTATTCAAAGGATTTGAAAAGACATGGTAGAGAGAGGCTCCTGGACAGAGCCATTGAACAACATGAAAGTCAGCCACTCTAGATCAATGGATTCCACAGGCATTAGTTCTGGGATGGAAATGCAAAGCATGGTACAGCACCTGCTGTGGACTGAGCTGTGTCCCCAAGTTCACATGTTGAACCCCCACATGGTGACTGTACTGGTGTTAGGGTCATTTAAGAGGTAGTAAATGTTACAATAAGGTCGTGAAGGTGGGGTGCTAATCCCACAGGACCGTGGCCTCACGGGAAGAGGAGGAGAGACATCTCTCTGGCGTGCAAGAGCACAGTGGGAAGCAGTTGGAGCCCACGGGGCTGACACCCCGACTCAGACTTCCACCTTCCAGGACAGAGAAACAAATTTCTGCCCCTTAAGCTGCTCAGTCCGTGGTGTTCTGTCATGGGAGCATGAGTCAAGGCGGTGTCCTTGCTCTGAGTATCCTGAACAGTGCTTTAGAGTTTTCTAGAATGGCAAAGCTGCTCACATACTACTCCTGTCTCTTCAGGCTTGTCACCCTGCAGAGTGAGACCCAGCAGAGGCTAAGGGCCACATGTCAGTGACCCCTTCTCAGTGGTTTTACAAATATTTCCAGTTTGCCCCTCAGGGAAGACATCACAGTCATGGCTTTTCAGTCTAAATCATTAGCTGATATGTCCTATTTATCAAACGTTGAAGGTAGCTTTGCTTCTGAAAACCAATATGAATGTTTTGTTTTGCTTTTAATCAAGGCTGGCATGGGGACTGCCACAAATAGTTAATCTCGCACAGCCTGCGGCACCTAGCAGATTATGACTCTGTAAATTACCTCGGTGTTGATATTCTCTTTCCAGTGAACCATGCAGCAATTAGCACATGTGCTGAAGATCATAATGAGAAATGAATTTTTCTTTATCTTCATGGAAAATCTTATTAGGTGTAATTGGATAAAACCAAGAATAAACAATCAGTCATTCCTCATTTGGGCTCAGGTTTACATTAAGATCATTAGACATCTAAGAGGGCCTTGCTCCTGAATCGTCTGCACCTTGCATTCGAGCACCCTGTGGTGGGTGCCATGCTTGGTGAAATGTGAAGATCTTCCTAGAAAGTACATATTTGAGACAGCAGAATTTAAAATAACCCTCAGAGCACCTCACTAGAAAAACAAGTGTTCCTTTGGGCATAGTTGTTCTTTTCCGAATGTGCTTTGCCAACCCATCTCTGTCCATGGGTACAGAAGTAATACACACGGTGTGCATGACGCACAAAGAGAGGGTGCACCAAACTGCCGGTGGAGAGGCAAGATGGTGAGGGGGTGCTTGCGAGTCATGTGAAATCCCGCCCTCTCCCTCCTGGACCCTGAAGGACTGGAATGCATACGTCCCCACTTTGCCCCACCAGGATATGTGTTAAGTGACTCGGGAATGACTTCTGTAACTGTGAGCGAACAAGGGTTTGTGCAAAAACTGAGTCCCCCACAAAATACAGCTGGGAAGATTCTTTCTACCACCAAAAGCTTTGATCTGAAGAACATTCACCAGCAGTGACTTCCTTTTTAATTGAATAGAAAAATTGAGAAATCCAGCATGTGTGAGCTGGAAGGACACTAACAGATGATGTTAACCTAATACTCTCCTTTCCACTAACAAAATCTAAGGCTCAGAGGTGTCAGTTATTTGGTGTGTAGCTACGGAGTGTGTTAATAGAATAATCGATGTACGTTCTATGTAATTCTCTGTGCTCCTTTGTAGTCCCATCTCTCCTGTTGACTCCCAACCACTGATCTATAGATTAGTTTGCATTTTTGAGTATTTCATGTAAATGGAATCATAGTATGTACTCAATTCTTACTGCTTCTTTTATGCACCATGATAATTGTGACTTTCATTTATGCTGTTGCGTGTATCCCTAGGCATTCATGCTTATTCTAGATGATATTCCACTGTGTGCCTGTACTGCAGTTTGTCCATCCATATGATTCTGGACATAGGAGCTGATTCCATTATTATCTTATTACTAATGAAGCTACTATGAATACTCTCAAGTTTCCTATGGACATATGCTGTTTTTTCTTTTAGGTAAATGTCCAGAAGTGAAAAAATTGGTGCATATGGTAGGTGTGTGTTTAACATTTTAGGAAATTGCCAAACTTTTTCTTAAAGTGGTTGCACAACTTTACATTTACATATTACATTTGGAGACTTTAAAAGCCAAATTCAACTTCCATAACAGGCACACTGCTGGTCAAGTTATCAATTTCCTCTTCACTGAGCTTTGGTGATTTGTATGTTTCAAGGACTTTATCCATTTAATCTATCAAATTCATTTGCATATAATTTATAACATTGTCTTATTACACTTTTAGAATCTGTGGTCTGTAGTAATGTCAGATCTGATGTAAATAATTTGTGCCTTTCTCTTTTTCTTAATGAGTCTGTCCAGAGTTTTAACAATTTTATTGGCCCTCTTCAAATAAGTTTTGATTGCACTGATTTTTTTCCCCCTGTTGTTTTAGTTTTTAATTTTGTTTTCTATCTTATCAATTTCTGCACCAATTTTATTATATTGCTTCTGCTTATTTTGTGTTTAACTTGCTTTTCTTTCTGGTATCATAAAGTAAAAACTCAGGTACTTGATTTAAGACCTTGCTTCTATTCTAATATAAGCATTGTATTCTATTCTAATATAAGCATAGTATAAATTCTGTTATCCCAATTCATGATTTAGCAGTATATCATATATTTCATTCAGTTTAACATATATTCTAATCCCACTTTTGAATTCTTCTTTGAAATAAAGGAGTAATTTATAAGGGTATTATGTAGTTTTGAAATATTTGGAGATTTGCCAGAGATCTATATACTTTTGATTTCTAATTTAATTCTATTGAAGTTAGAGCATATTTGTTTTAATTTTAATGACACTTATCTTACAGCACAGAATATGATCTATATTGGGAAATGTTCTATATGTACTTGAAAATAAAGTATATTCTTCTGTTGTTGGGTATGATGTATTACCAAGGGCAACAGGTTAAATTGGTTTATGGTGTTCTTAAGTTTTCTATTTTTTTCTTACTAATTTTATGTTTACCTGTTCTATTCATTATTGAGAGATGGATTACTCAAATTTCTGACTGTAATCGTAAATTTGCTTATTTTTCTTTACAGTTCTGTAAGATTTTGTTTCATGTGTTTTGAAGCTTTCTTCCTAGGTACACAAATGTTTCACATTGCTATGTCTTTGATGAAATGAGCTTTTCATCATTATGAATTGACCTTTTTATTTAGTGACATTTTTGCCCTTAAGTCTAGTTAATATTAATCTAATGTTTCAAGTTTTCTCTATTAGTGTTAAAATGATAAATCCTTTCCATCATTTTACTTTAAATATTTTGTTTCTTTTTAATGTTCACTTCTGAAAGTTAGTGTATGTATAGTTGGGTATTGCTTTCTGTGTAATCTAACAATCTCTGCCTTAATTGGGATGTTTAGACCAGGGGTGGCCAGGTAGTCTGTATTTTAGACTGTGGTATATGTAGCCTATCTCAACTCTTTACCTCTGCCAACTGCAGTATGAAAAATGCTGTAGACAGCATACAAAAAATGCACGTGGTTGAATTCCAGTACAATTTTATTTATAAAAATAAACAATCTGAAAATCATTTAAACTTAATGCAATTATTTATATGCTTAGGCTTATGTCTGTTATCTTGATTTTGTTATAAATAGATCCCATCTGCTCATGGTCTCTTTCCCTGTGTTTTTCTGACCTCTTTTGTATTTATTTTATTATAAATGAATTTTTTCCTGTATTAGTTTATTAGCTAAAGCTCTTTGTTTTGCAATTTTGGTGATCACTGTAGAGTTCATAGTGCCCATTTAACAGACTGCCCCCAAGTGGTAGTGTGACATTTCTTACAGAAGTGTAAAAACCTTACCACACTTGTGATTTTCCCCTTCCATCTAGTGAAATGGTTGTCACACCTATTACTTTTGCATATTTTAAAGTATACACTAAATTATTATTATCAGGAGACTTAAATAATAAGTAAATGTAATATATTTACTCAAATAGTTATCATTTCTAATGCTTTTCATTCCTTTGTGTGGATTCATGTGTCCAAATTACACCACTTTCCTCTGCCTGAGGTTCTTCCCTTTAACATTTTTTGTTGCTGTTGTATGTGCTTTCATATGCCTAGAAATCTGTATTTGCTTTGTTTTTGAAGATATGTTTGTTGGGTATAGAATTCTCAGTTGATCCCCATTTTTTTAAAGATGTTGCTCCTTCTCCACTGTCTTTTCACTTGCAGGGCACAAAGAAATTTCCAGTTACCCTTATAGTCATTGCTTTGTATTAGCAGACTTTTTTTTTACCTGTAGTTGTTTTTAAGATTTTCTTTTTATCACTTTTTGGTAGGCATCCTCTAAATGGCCCTCACTGATGCACACATCCTGGCATCCATGTCCCATGCAATCCCTTCCTCTTGCATGTAAGCTGGATTTATATATTCACCTCTATTAAATGGAACATGGCAGAAGTGATGGGAGAGTATTTTAGTTTTCTCGGGCTGCTCTAACAAACTGTCACAGGCAGGGTGGCTTATAAACAACAGAAATTTATTTCTCACAGCTCTGAAAGTTGGAAGTCTGAGATCAGGGTGCTAGCCCAGTTGGGTAAGGGCCATCTACTAGGGTGCAGACTTCCCCTGGTATCCTTACGTGGTGGGTGGGGTGAAGGAATCTGTCAGGCCTCTTTTATAAAATCACAAATCCCTTTCATGAAGTCTCCACTCTCATGGTCTAGGCCTCACCTCCTAATGCCATCACACTGGACTTGAGGATGTCAACATATGAATTCTGGAGAGACATAAACATTCAGACCATAGCAGATATCATTTCTGAGATTAAATTGCAAAAATGTTGCAGCTTATGTCTGTGTCTCTGCCTCATCCTGAGGAACCCAGCTAGGTGTTACCAGCAGCCCTACGGAGAGACCCAAGGGGCAAGTAAATGATCTTTTTGGCCAATTGCTGCTGAGGACCTGAAATCTGCCAACAGTAATTGCATGAATGAGTTGGGAATCAAATTCTCTTGCAGCCCGTTTTTGAGATTGTGGTAGTCCTGATCAACGCCACAATTGCAGCTTTGTTAGACACTGGTCCCCAGGAAGTCAGCTGAGTCTTGCCTGAAATCCTAAGCCTGAGAAATTTTGAGATGACAATGAATGTTTTATGTCACTAAATGTAGTAAGATACTTTGTAACACAGAATAGATAATGAAAAAACACAGATTTTGAACAATTTGATTAGGATGAGACTTGGTGTCATTTATTCATGCTTCTTGTCCTTGAGATTTATGGAACTTCTGTGGGTTCATAGTTTTTATTAAATTACATTTCTGTGGCTTATCATTTTATCAATTTTGAAAATGTATGGCCAATATTTTTCAAATATTTTTTTCTGTCTCTCTCTCTCTCCTTTGAATGCTCCAATTACCCATATTAGTTCGCATGAATTTGTCTCACAGCTGAATTATGTTAATCTTTTTGCCCTCTGTGTGTCTCATTTAAATAGATTCTACTACTTCTACTACTGTATCTTCAAGTTCACCAGTATTTTCTTTTTCAATATCTAGTATGCCATTATTTATATCCAGAGTACTTTCTACCTGAGATACTGCAGTTTTTATCCCTAGATATTTGGTTTCATTGCTTTATTTATTTTCTGTTCCCCTACATAACTTTTAGAATATATGAAATACCATTATAACAATTGTTTTCATGCTTTTGCCAGCTATTTCCAACATCTGTGTCACTTCTGGGTTAGTTCACCCTGATTCTCCTCATTATGGGTCGTATTTTCCTGCCCTTTGCTTGCTTGACGA
This sequence comes from Phataginus tricuspis, assembly GCA_029783875.1. Lineage (NCBI taxonomy): Eukaryota > Metazoa > Chordata > Mammalia > Pholidota > Manidae > Phataginus > Phataginus tricuspis. The sequence goes on along the minus strand of JAQQAC010009165.1, from coordinate 89,239,681 downwards.
ATATTTTTTAGACGCTCGTCTTCGTGAACTACACCTTGTTGGATTGGGGATAATTTTATATTCATGGGAGGGTTATTGAGCTTCATTGTGGGATGGAGTTAAAATGCCTAGAAACAGTTTGATCATTTTGGGTCTTGCTTTTAAAATACACTTAAGGGATTCAAGCAGTGTTTTGTCTAAAGCATGTAATTCCCCACTAGGGAGACGGGGCGTGTCTGAGTGCTGTCCCCAACACGTCATGAATCATGAGGTTTTCCAGTCTGGCTAGCAGAACCAAGCAGGCTCCTGCCTCCCCAGGAGGACTGGGTTCTGTTTTCTTCTGTCCTGTGGGTGGTTATTTCCCAGTCCTTGGTTTCCTCACCTGAAGGTATGATTGCTGAAGGGAGACTGCACATGTTTGCAGAATTCTTTCTATATGCAGCCCTAGCCCTTCATTACTCCACTCGCTTCATCTTACTGGACAGCTGGCTTTGTCTTCTAGAGTTGATTTTTCTGAAGGAAAAAAGAAATCATTTTATTCACCATGTAGTACTGTCTCCTTACTTCTGTATTATTATTTTCAGCCACAAAATCAGACATCTTTGATTTTCTTCCCCCTTATGGAAAGGCTGAGGCTGTGCAAGTGCAAATTTTAAGACACATGAAAGCTGAAGGTACTCTTTGATATAGCCAAGTGACAGCAGGCTCTGTGCAGGGTCCTGATTGTCATTTATTTCAAGATGTTTACTGAAATTTGGTCATTGGGATCTGAGCTATACAAAGTAGATTAATTTCGATAAAAGAGTTGTATAAATTTAGTTATTTAAAAATAAGAAATTAATATAAGTATTTAATTCACAGAATATATATATGCCATATATATATTAGTTACTATTCTGTTTTACTAAGATATATACTAAATTATGCTGGATTTAGTTATCTGAAACTTCCCCACTAATAGATGAAGTCATTGTCATAGCAGATTCTGCTTTTCTTATCTTCACTCCAAATATTTTTATTTTTACTCTTTTACGCAATTTAAAAATATTTTGGAGTGTCTCTTACAAAAGAAATTAAAGGTGTACTTAAAACCTTGATAAGGCATTGATCATTATTATATTAACCTTTCCCAAACTGTAAGGTTCAGCTGCTTCCATCTATCAATGTCTAACATAATAGATCCAATCACTAGTTCTAAGTTTATTTTAATTATAACTTTAAACTGGATTGTTTCATTAACACTTACATTTGTTCTTTGTTTAAATATTCCCTGGATGATAAAACTCTCAAGGCATTTCTTGAGGGTATGGCTACTAAATTGCTTTAATGGATGTTATATAACAGAGAAATAGTAAATCATAAGTGAAAGTTATGGGTCACTTTGAACATTATTTTATACAAATATTTGGGAAACTCAGGTGAAATATGATGCTATCTAATGGATCTGACAATCAAGACAAACTTACTCTATACAATTATGGCCCAACTGGTCTAAATAAAAGTTCAGGTGTATCTTAATAGTCTCACTATCAAAGGGGATGGGCTCAGATTTCCTAAATTGTTTGAACCAAGCCAAGCCAGTAGAGTGGAAAGTTCAAAAAAATTTTAATCAACAGGATCATATAGATGAAGCCTTAAAAGCCTCATTTATTTTTTCTTCCCAAAGAAAGGAGGGCACTAGCCTTGCATTCCAAATGGCACACAAGCTTGATGTCTACTCCCCAAGATGGTGAGACACGGCGTGGGTCTCTAGAGTGTTGACCACTCACCACTGGCTCTGGGGACATTTCAGCGACTTGAGCCTCACTAACCTCTCCCATTCAGAGCAGCATAACTGTGATTCTCATGTCTTTGTAGACAATCAACTTGCACGTCACTATCTCAGCGCACATTTCAGATCAGCTCCCAAAACACAAACGCAAACAGTTTGACACTTTCTCACAGCCAATCAGGAGTCTACTTGACCCTCAGTGACAAACACTCACTGGCCACAGAAATGATGTCGCTTTTTAAATTATTAATAAAATACAATCACTAACAAATATGTCCCCAGATGCTCTGATAACAGCACTGATACAATGTTCCAGAAGTTGCCAGCTCTGTGGGATTTGTCTGTATTAAGACAGCAGGCGCCAGCCCCCATTAGGGAAAGAATCACATGGGAAAGCCCGGTGTCCCCTGTCTGGAGGCCGTACGGCTGACTCCAGCATCAAGGGGAGTTAGGGCCAGCCAGGGAAGAAATAGAAAAACAAATGCTCGCAGACTTGCCACAGGCTTTCAGAACATTGTTTATCTAAACAGTCATGTTTACAGACAGGAAACTGCCAAAGCTCAGAATTTACCCAATGCTGCCACACACGTGGGAGAACAATCAATTTTAGGACAATCCTTTTGACCCCATGCCCGTGACTTTCTCAATATCTACTGTTGCTTTGTAACTGAAACACTTTAAGCGGTTGTTATAATTGGCATGAAATTGTCTGTCTTACATCCCCGAACAGAAAATGTAAGCATGGGGTTTGCTTCTAGACAATAGTTCCATCCATGTTTTAACGTTAAGTTTTGAAAGAAATAATGAAACTCTTTTCAGATCTTGGGTTTCAGAAAGGAAATCATGACTCAGCGTCATTGATGAAACCCTTATACACTAAGTAGTATGTCTTTGATGATGTTCCAAATAACTTGAAGGAAGGGGCAGGGTCTGAAGTCACCTCTGCCCTGTGGTGTTCCCGGCATGGGGCCTGCACATAGTAGGAGCTCCATCAACAGGTGGCCACAGCACCAAATAGGAAGCTCCTGGCCTTCGGTTTGTTTGATGGACAGTCCCTCCTCCAATGGCATATTCTAATTCAGGCACCAATGAGTCAATTATTGACAGGATTACCTAGTTTGCCTCAGTCATGTAAACCTGTAAAGGAAATGAAAGAGCAGAGTAACAGAAACATTCCATTTTGCCCCTGATCTCTCTCCCCCAGCCCTGACTCCCTGCTTGCCTCCTTCCTTTCTTCCTCCCTCCCTCCCTTCTCCGTGTGTCCCTCTCTCCCTCCCTCCCTTTCTCCCTCTCCCTGCTCCCACTTGCCCTGGGCCTGTGGAATATACTTTGGTTCTGGCCCCATCATTGCAGGTCTGTGAGCAGGGGACCTGAGGGAAGAGGAAACCTGCCGATTCTTTTGTTTACATCAGTTTGATTGTTGAGTCTTCTTGGAAGGGCTGACCAGCGCTTTGTGTTTCCAAAATTATTTCACTTGTATCGTTTAAGCCAATTTCCCTAAATGCTTCTAATTTGTCTTTCCCTGTCATGTGTGTTTCCTTGGTCACAATAATGAATGTTCTGTGTTCTCGGTTATTATGTTCATAAACAACTCAGCTGATTTTATGACTTTTCAAGCTTTTGGGATGATTCCACATTATCTTTTGGGCGTTGTTGCTCACATTCATAGCGGGGAAAAAGCCAGCCTGGATTTAACTCAGAAAAGTCACTACCATTGTGTCATTGGGTTATTTTGTTTTCTATTGCATTTAAAGAATGAAAAGATTCTTGGGAAAAATTCTCATGCACAAGAGATTTCATAGTAAGTATCATGTAATGAAGGAAAGACAATTGATTAGTTATGTGGTCAATCAATCAATCTTCCTAAATTGTTTCATCTGGCACTTGCATATGTGTTCTTAAATTGAAATATGTTGGTTCTGGTGTTTAATAGCGTGTAACACAACTGTTCTTGCTTACAAGTCCTTGCTCAGAAGAAGGTGCAAGTCATCCTGCCTCTGTGTCATGTTCTCAGGGGGCCACTTTCCAGTCCATGGCTGGTCTCAGATTCAATACACCTGCTCTCTAACTTCATGGACCTTCTTGTAATGATTCCAATGTCCCCAATTAAAATCAACAAAGAAATTAAACATTTTAGGTATTTTCCATATGACACAGATTTTCAGATATTTGAACATTCATAGAAGAAAGTGGCTGAAGTTGTTGCTTTGAAAGTTTGGTCAAAGGACATGGAACAATTTATACAGGAATGTGAAATTAACAGATCACAAATATTGACATTTTTCACAATTATACTAGTCTGAGTGTTTTGAAAAACCCCTCAATATCTTAGACGAAATCAAACTGGATGTTTTTCTGATGCTGTCAGAAGTATCAAATGAGCTGTTCATGTAAGCACAGGCTAGGACTCTAACTCCACGTCCAGGTGTCTCAGTCTCAGCACTACTAACATTCTGCACTGGACAGTTGTTGGTGGTGGGTCCTATCCTGTGCATTGCAGGAAGTTCAGCAGCATCTCTGGTCTCCAATCCCTAGATGCCAGTAGATTCTTTCATCCCAGTCATGACAGTCAGAAGGGTCTCCCAGCATGGCCAGATGTTTCCTGGGGAGGCAGACCGCCCTTGACTGAGAATACTGATCTACGTAATAGAATCAGGCACCTCGAATATGCACACAATTCCAGTATCAATTTAGGAGTATATTGTTTCAACTTTGTATTACACGCACAAAAATTAATTGATTTTTCCCTTTTTGAAGGGGTTCTCTGGACTCGGAGCAGCCATGATGGGAGTTCATCCTAGCCTGCCCATCGGTCTCCAGTAGCGGGTTCTCTCGTGATGCCACTGGAGCCAGGCAGGGGACTGTGTCGCTGTGGCACCACTGGGCGTTCAGACCCAAGCGGGCAGCCTCCACTCCTTCAGGGCTCAAGGCCAGGATGCAGGCCATACATCGAGGGTGACCACAGGACAAAGGACAACCAGCAAACTGCCCCAGTGACCCAAAGCACACACACAGCCTGACATGCACCAGCCTAGCGCCACAGGTCTGCTCCGCAGAGGAGGAAATGTCCATGCTGCTGGCCGTCCTGGGCTTTCAGCTGCGAGCACATCCGAGCTGAGCCACGCGTAGTCCCTCTCCCTTGTGTCGGCACACCCTCGCATGGTCATCCTGACAGTACATTTGTAAAAGCATATCGGAAGACCTGCAGGGAAGAGTGGCCCTCATCGTAAGGTACATCCCTGGGGAAAGAGAAGCCGCTTTGTTCAGCCCCTGGATGGTGGAGCGGCAACATCGGAGCTGGAGGTCGTCCTGAAGCTCACGAAGAACAGCGTCAGCCTCACATGCTTGGACTCCCACAACGGGAGAGCGATGACTGCCTCTCACTGCTGCTGGGAGAGGCCAGGGCATGATGATGCAGACCCACGGTAAGCTCCACTCCCTCTGCCCTCAAATTTGTCTAAGCAAATTTTCTTTATCTACATAAATGTTATCCATATGCATTGTGCATGTCTGGTGAAGGGACTTGGTCTGTTTAGGGCAATAAATAGGAGCCTCTGGGAGCACGCAGCTACTTTTACTGTTCCAAGAGCTGTCTCCCTGAGAGCAATTGCCCAGCTCCCCCGGTGAGCACACTAGTGTCAGTGAACAGACCTCACACACTGCGCCCTAAAGGCAGGGAGCACGCCCGAGTCCAATCCCAGGGGTGTCCTGCTCCACCTCAGGATTTCTGTGAGCTCAGGAGCGACAGCCCTCCAGTAGCCGCCGTAGATCACTGGAGCTCAGCGAACCACAGAATCTGTTCCAGTGCTTGGCTGTCGCATCTGATGGACTGTGAATGCAGAGAAGCAGAAAATAAGCTCTGCACCAGGCTCTTAATCAAGCAAAGGCTCAACAGTTTAATAAGTCTATAACTTTCTCCCCTTCAGTAACAGTAGAACTTGCTGCAATATTGTTTCAGCCAAGGGTTGATATGTTATCTGGCTAGATAACCTTATCCATATTTCACAATGAAATCATGAGTAGATCACCCTGTATTTCTTCTTTCCATGTGTTTTAACTACGGCAATAACTTATCTGACCCATCTCCATACATGCATACACACATGAATGAAATCATACACCTGCTCTGTAACAGGTGTAAGCTTCCTCAGTCCAGTTTAGGATTTCTCCTGGTTAATTATCAAGAAATTAATACCTCCTTCCTTAGACCTCCACCCCGCCCCTGCCTTCCCCGGAGCTCTGGTGTCAGACTGAACTCTTCTGAATCCAAAGCCTTGGCAGAGAGAGATGCGGAGTGCCAAGAGCCGACCGGAAAGTTTCTGGCTTGGCATCGTCTTCGCATCCATGTCGCCTAAGTCTTTGTCCATCAAGGTGCTGATGTGCTCATCTGAGACTCTGTCACTTGCACTGGCCCTCCAGGACCTCTATGCTCCAGACACGGGGTGCCTTTCTTTAGCCTGTGCTGCCAAGACTTCCCCAGGCATGCTGCCATGTCCAGGGGGTTGTGTCTGAGGACATCCTGGCCTTAAGCACATGCTGTGCAGGAACCAGGTGTGTCTGGGGAGCACATAGTTCTACCATCAAGCCTGGTCCCCACTGTGCGCTCCCTTCCCTGTGGTGAGCCCACCGCTGGTGCCCCACCTCCTGTTCTGCAACAGACAAGAGTCTGAATCAACCTAAGCCCCATGCATGATGATCCTTCCCTAGGCAGGACTTGAGGACTTCTCCAACTCGCTTCCCTAAAGACCCTTGGGTCACATACCATCTACCTGCCTGCTCCCCCGACAACCCCACTTGTTAGGGCTGTAAAGAGGAGACTTGGCCCAGCACCCGGGGCAGTGCGTGGTGACTAACAATGCATTTTCCCAAACGTTTTCAGCAGAGCTAAGGTGCACCTTCTCTGAGATGATTTCCTGTAGCTCAGTCCAGAAAAAAAATTAAGATCCAGCTCAGCAAACCACCATTCTGGCCTTGCACACACACGCACACACTCAGATGCATGCTTACATTGCACCTTAATTAAGCACACTAATTAATCATGCAAATATTTAAGTCAAATGTTCTTCAGACTGCCCTCGTCTGTCGGGCAGGTCCTTCCTGGTCCCACTGGTGGGTGCTGGTATTGTTCTCTGCTGTAACTGTTCTCAGTAAGTATATTTCATATATAGAATTAATTTCCCTATAATTTATCTGTTTTTGTTTTCTTCTCCTTATTGGAAAATTTCTTTCTTTTTATTGAATGCTGGCCTCAGTCCTGACCATGAGCACTTCTTGGAAGAAGAGCTGTGGGTGATGGGAACCCCTTTAATATTACTCATTGTGAGTATGGAAAATCCAAAGCAATCATGAAACTGTACTTCCAAGCCCCAGAACAAGCTTCCCTCTTTTATCTACTACCTTGAAAATTTAAATACAGACCACAGTACAGGCCACCTTGTTACAGGTTCAGTGAAATTCATGCTTGCTTCACTTCTGGTGAGATTTTAATCAGGCACAAAACTTCAGGAATGGGATTTGCCAAAATGTATATTGAGATTTAAAGAACAGGAAAAACTTTTAATCCAGAAATAATTTCTAAGAATTTCTTCCCCCAGGGACATAAAAATACATAAAGTATAACTAAATAAATACAAATACAGTATTAATTCAATGTAATGTATAGTAATGAACATTGGAGACAACGTGAATTTCAATAATGATGGAATGTTTAATTAGATTAAGTCATAAAATGGAATGTTAAAGAATCATTAAAATTATTGTATTAGCAAAACATTTTATACTTTGGAAATTATTCATCATGAAACACTGAGTAAAAAATACAACTCTTTACACAGTTATATATACATAGTAAAGTTACTGGAAAGAAATACAGCAAATTATTAAAATGCTCATCTGGAGGTCACAATCACGTTACGTTCATTTTTTTCACACACTTCTATTTGTGACTATTCCTACAATACATGCAGGTCCCTTAATGTGGTGAATGCTGGGTCTCTATTGGGTAGTGTTCTCAGCCACGAGTGATTTTTTTCCCCCAGCAGCAGACATAAGCATACCTGGAGACATTTTTGATTGTCATGACTGGGGAGGGAGTGTTTGCTCACACATGCTGTGATGCACAGAACTTCTCTCAAGAAAAGGGATTATCTGGCCCCAAATGACAATAGTGCTGAGGTTGAAAAACACTGAAATAGTGAAAAGCCCGGCAGCCAGGCCAGCTGGTGTCAAATCCTGACCCTTGCACTTCATTCCTGCATGGCCTCAGAGCCACTGTCATATATGTATGTGCGGCCTTTCATTCCAGCCTTGTGAGAACAGCGATGGAAAAACAGAAAATCTCAGTAATCAGGTGGTGACACTTGTCTCATTTCTTCACATTCTTTTTAAAACTTAATGTAGTACGAACTTAACTAGGGTATTGTTGACTAGACTGTGTTTCTTCTTTTCTTCCCAGTCCAGCTTATCTCCCAACCTTGCAATAAAAAAAGTTGTGAGCATTTTTTCAAATCCATTATTTTAGTTTTACTACAAATAAATATATATACTATCTGTCTATCATCACTGTGTATCAACTAAGTATTTTGTGTATCCTTAAAGACCAAGATGCTTCTCTTAGAGTGTTAATTGCCGCTGCTGTTCTCCGGCATAAAGCGAGGACCCAGCATGTCGGGCTCCCCCCACGACCGCCTCTCGTAGTCTGCATGCCGTTATTGCTACTTCTTAGTCCTACTTTTCATAAAATATAAGCAGTTTTGTAGAATCAACAGGTGATTGCATTATTAAGACACTTCATCAGTTTATTTCTGTTTACTTTAATCCCACTTTGTCCTTTGGAGATCTTTTCTTAATGAATTCCATTATTTAGCAACTAGTTCTTTAGAGAAGGGTATGTAATCTCTTATCATCTTTGCATGCTTGGAAAATGGCCTTATTTTGCTCTCACACTTCAATAACACATTAACTGGGTACAAAAAAGTGGGCCCACCACTATTTTTCCTCAAACCTTTGAAGATACATCTTCTGTGAGTGTCTAGCTTATGCGGCTGCAGAGGAAATGGTTCCTGTCAATGTGATTTTTCACCCTGGTAATTCTGAGGTTCTTTGCCTTTTAAATCTCTAGAACAGAGTCTACTTACAATGTATGTATTGTTATTAAAATATATCTAGGGCCCACTTATTCTAGTTGTTCTCCTAGCACTAATATGTGAAAAAGACATGACTATTGTCACTTGAAACACTGTCCCCTCATCATTTCTTTAACTTTTTGGCCCTTTTCCTCCTGCTCGTGATGTGTGTTTATCATTACCTACACATTCACTGATTCTCTCTTCAGCTGTTTCTTGTCTAGAGTTTACCTTCTGAGTTTTTGTTGTTGCTATTTTGGGGGGTTTATATTTTATTTCCAGGATCTGTTATTGGTTCTCTTTCATATCAAGTGTATTTTTGAATCCTGTCTTTTAATTTATTTTAGGGATATTAGTTATCCCTTTATTTATTCATTTCTTGAATAACTTAAACATATTCTCTTAATATTATTTCCAGGCTATTCTGTCATTTCCATTTTCTGGCGAGATATTTCTCCCATTTGGAAAGATGTTTTCTCTGTATCTTGTCAGATCTTAATTGTTCGCATGTGTGTTGAAATGTGTTGAGAGGAGCAATGACTGCTTTTCATTCATTTCAGAACCAGAACTTGAGCTGATGGCTTTGGAACTTGTCCTCAAAGATCCCAAAGCTTCATGGGCGAGCCAGACCTCGTGCTTGAGTTCTGGTATTTCTGTGGCTTCTGGCCATGGTAGACAAACAGTTCATTTCCTCTTTTTGGCCAAACAGCTCATTTTGTCATTTTTTTGAAAACACTAGGTAATTTTTAGAGCCCCTCTTTATGGGAATTCTTTTTCACAATTAAACCTTCGTCTACTTTTCCTATTTCTGTTTGCAGAGCCCAGTAAGCATAGGATTTTATTCCTTTCTCATTTCTGTGTATTTAAATTCCCTCTCCCACCACGTTCCCTTCCTTTCATCTTTTTATAATCTCTTTTAATTTAAACAGTTGTCAAAGCTATGTGTTCATAATGAAGCTCGGTATTTCTGCTTTGCAAAAGCACTCACTCTCTGGTCAGAATCTTGCTATGTGTATGGCTAAGTTACTACATTCTTTAGTTATTCTCATTTCCTTAACTAAATTTGACCAATATTTGGTCATTACTTCTTACAGCTTTCTACTCTTTTCCTTGATCTTGGGCCACTGTGAGCCAATGTCAGAGTTTAATCTGTTGGCACTCTGCTTAGTTCATTATGTCTGATTGTTCTAGTCTCATTGATCGGACCCCTCATTGGGTCCATTCGTCTCACTGTGTGCCCTAACTCTGGGCTCTCTTTACCCCTAGAGGTTTACTTTTCATGGCGATGCGGGGGCAGAGCATATTTGAACATGTGATGCAAAGGTTAGGTAATAAAGCATCCTGTTGAATTAATCTGTTAGCATCCATCTCTCGGGCCTGACTGGAACTTCATCTCCACAAAGGCAGTGACGTTTGTTCATTACGGATCTCCACCATCTAGAGCAGCGCCCGGCACAGACAAGGACTCGGTGCGCGTGGGTGAGGCAAGGGGGTCCTCAGGCATGGGCACTACCTCACTATGGGAAAGTGGTGTGTGGTATGTGTCTGTCAGTCTAAGGATGCAGAATTCCCACTGTGGCCCAGATAGGTTTATTGCCACAGCTATGTTGTATATCACTTCTCTCCCTTATTACCAGCACGAGGCTGTTCTGTTTCATTTCAAATTTAACTCAAATGTCCCTTGGAAATTCACGGATGGTTTCAGAGCTCAATTCAAAAAGAAGAATATTCAATTGGAGTGCTTAAGGTAATTTCCGTTAAGTGTGTTGCTTGATAGCATGAAAACAGATGGGAAGAAAGCATCTTCATGCCCTCCTTATGGTGTGCTGGAAATAAAAAGTTAGAAAGTTGTCATGAGATGAGGTCTATAATTAAAAACAATTTGGGTTGATTTAACAGTTGGCTGAGCAACACTTAAACAGTCCTTTTTGCATCATCAGAGACTAAGATGGAAGCTTCCTTGCCGATTGTTAATTATTCTTTTTTATTATAGTCATGGCACTTGTGATTTTCTTTGTGCTTTAGTCTGCTCTGTAATTCAATATTATGGTTAAAACATGTATTTCTGCATTGCCCAAGTTTTCCTTTCAAGTCTTCCAGCAGGAACATTACCTACATTTCTCCCTGAAAATTCAGAGCAAAGCCTGTGAGTCTCAGATGGGGCGTCTCTGCTCCAGATGTGGCCCCCTTGCATGGCCCCATTGCTCTGTCACAAAGCCCACAACACCGCTGGGGTCTCTCACTGCAGCTGGGCCCCCACCAGTCACCAAGCCACTCTGTTTCTGTTCTCACATCAATACACTACATTTCCTTCGTGTGAGCCTGGAGCACCAGAAGAAAATCTAAACTAACTGCACACCATCAGGGGAAATATTCATAATTATTTTTGGAGCCATAGCTGGTTTGAAAGTCTGTTCAACAAGTAAGCACCAAACTTTTCCCCTATTATATACAAAAATGCATTCTGAGAGTATCATTTAACGGCTAAATATAATCCTCATTAAAGAGGTACTGAAAGTAACTTGACATTCTTTTAATATTGGATATGGGTGTTGTTTTAAATGTTTTATCACGAGTAATGATGCTTGATTATCATTGCGAATACACATTTGTTTATATCTCTGATTATTTCATCACAGACATTTCTAGACATCTGTGCCTTTTAAGAAATAGTTACTAATTGTCAGAATTTTTTTTTTCTGTCTTGGCAGAAAAATCAGTTTCTCTTATCAAAATAATTGAAGAGATGATGTACTAAGATGAACTTAACTGAAAATCACATTTTAAATATCTGAGGATTTAGTGTATTTTTATTTGAACTAGTAGGTACAGAGAATCAGAAAAGACACAGCTTGAATCTTCATTTTCAGAAACACCATTTTCTTCTCACACAGAACTTCTTCTGCCTTCGGGGTCACTCCATGAAGCAGATGATCAGTGAGGACACGATGCATCCCTCTGTGCCCGTTCTCATGTCAGTAAATGCTTGTTCTGGTTGAATTATGCTCCCCTAAGAGATATATTGATTTCCTAACCCCTGGAACCTGTCAGTGTGACCTCACCTGGAAATGGGCTCTTTGCAGATGCAATCCAGTCAAGATGATGTCATTAGGGTGGACAGCAACCCATATGACCAGTGTCCTTGTAACAAGAGATGCAGACACAGATGTAGGACCCTGTGTGAAGAAGAGGCAGAGGCTGGAGGGATGTGTCCACAAGCCAAGGGACACCAAGCATTGATAGCAGCCCCACAAAGCTGACAGAAAGGCCTGGAGCACATTATCCCCAGAGCCTTCAGAGGGAGCACGGCCCTACCAAAACCTTGATGCTGGACTTTGGCCATCCACTCTGTGAAATAATAAAGTTCCACTGTTTAAAGCCACCCATTTCGTGGTACTTCCTTACAGCAGCCCCAGGAACTACCATGGCACCAAGTCCAGGGCTTGGTGAGGATGGAGCGATTGTTCAGGCACCTTCCTGAAGAAGCAAAATCTGGAAATGCACCGCTTGGGACTTCTGTGCTTCTAGTCCAGTGCTTGTTGATCTGGTGTGTGTGTGGCCTCATTACAAAGCCGACGTGGCTGATGTGTGCAGGTGTACATCCGCTCTGCCTCAGCCCAGGGCTGCCAGTCAGCAAGGTGGCTGCTCTTTGAGTGTCTGAGATGCATGCAGCACTCCAGGCATGGCCGCACTCCCCAGGCAGACCAGCCCCTGGGCACAAGCGTCTCCATCAAGCACACACGCCTGCCAGTGGGTTCTGGGGAATTCTGGTTCGCCTGCCTCTACCTCAGGCGGTTAAATGCCTACCTATTTGCCCATTAGAAACATAGTAAGGATCTAGTCCATGTTCTGTGACACTAGAGTCAACGGCCGCCTAAGGAGACCCTGCCCGTGTGAGTGACCGCTCTCCTGCGTCCCACCCCCTCCCTTCCTGGTGCCGCACCTCCTCTCGTCCCCTTGTCTCCCGTCTCATCCTGGTCACATCCATTGTCCCTCCTCTTTTTCAGGGGACACTGAAAGGCATTTGGGAGAGGGCTAGAAAGAACCAGGTAAAGACTACTCCCCATAGTCTTTCCTTATAAACCAAGTTACAAGATTAATTACAGATTTTACAGGTCTACCATCAATGTTATCATACAAAATCTGGGAGACTAGAAATCCCTCGCTCTTTACACGTCCCCGTGGCAGAGCCCCCATCCCTAAACAGCCTCTGCCCCACCCCATGCTTAGGCTGCATCCCTCCACCTGCCTTTGCCCCGTGTATTGATGCCGTGACCTGCACCTGGGCTCAGCCTGCTATTTCTACATGTTTGCCAACAGTTACTTTTTTCTTAACAACACAAGTTAGTTTGAGAACCTGATAGAGGCATTAAGTATCCTTGCTGCAGTCCTATTTCTGTCACCACAAACAAATTTACCACTCCTTTTGACCATAATCCCTCCTGACTTGTTATTTCGAACTGAAGAGTGGGTAAAACCTTTCCTCATTCTCTTAAGTGCTGTGAGGATGTAAGGCCCTTGTCTGAGCTGGGGCTCTCCAAACGTGCTGAGTGGTCATCTTTGAAGGCAGCATCTCAGCAGGATACGTTTCAAGCGGCCAAGGACCTTTTCTCTGGAAATGCAATACCTCCTTCCTGTCTCTGGACATAACCCACACCCACCCCCAACCCCCCGGGGCTGGCAGCCCTGGGATGGAGCTCTGCCGGCAGCCATGGGGCCCTTCCAGCTGCAGCGGCTTCTAGGGCCCGGGCTCTCTCCTTCCATCCGGTTGGGTCTTCATTCGGGAGACCTCCCTCTGGAAACGGAGACGATGCCTGGGAATGGCACTCCCATTCCTAGTTCGCCTGCAAGGATGGATGCTGACAGTGGACCTTCTGGAAGGTTCTTGCTGTAGACAGCCTGAGGTCTGCACACAGGAGGGAGGCAGAGCGCAGGGTCAGTGTGGGACAGTTCTCAGTAACACAGGGTCACACATGCAGGCATAAAGTGGAATTTATGGAGCACGTTTTCCAACTGTATCCCAAGGCTGGGCTTGAGTTTACTGTGGGTCCCAGATTGCTTATCTAGGTTCTATGCAACTACAGCCTTCCCCCAGCCCCACGAACACACACTGTTCCCAGCCAGTATGATTATCTTCTGTTTAAAAATGGAAGGAGAAGGGTTCTTCCAAGTGCCTTCAGAAACCACTCCACAAGTGTCTGTTGCCCCATTATAGGTTTGGTAAAACTTGCTTCTTTGTGTCAGGTGCACAGATGCTGAGAAGAACCAGTCACAGATATTTTCTGCCGCCACCACTCCAGTAGGGCAGGCCTGTTTTGCATATTCAAAAATTCTACTTCCCATCATGTTAACAAGTAGACTTTAAGTATATATACTCACTGACGCAACTTGACCTTTTTTATTCTGATAACATTGTAAGACCAAAGTCTTCACAAAGATATTCTGCAGTTCTAGAAACACCATCAGAAGGCAGATGCCGACAGCCACCCCTCAGCCATCCGGCCCTGATCTGGTTCTGTGCAGAAACTGTAGGTTGGTCTCATCCTGTCGGTAAGTAGAATCCAGAACCACACGTGGCTGTGCTGAGGGGAGGTGTGCGTAGTTCAATTCGTCAATTAATCACGGAGCCCACAGACTTCCAACATCAGTGTAAGTGTGTCTATGAATTCTCTTCTCAGGGCACGCCACGAGGTCAGGGGAAACCTGGAGCACACGCTTGAACCTGACTTAACAATTCTGGATGGGCGCCCAGGAAATGCAGTCCCTCTCTCGGAGCTAATTAAGAGCGTCCACTTATCCCTTTATCCAGTGAACCACTGATCCACCCGCAGGAACCTTGCATCATCTTCATCCTTGGCCAAGACTGCCTCTCTGCCGTTTCTGGGCGTCGCTGGCTTTCACAAGAGCAGCCAGTTTGCTCATTCCTGTCGAGGGTGAGGAAGCCTTCTTGGAATCAACTGAACTGATCCTGCAGATTTGGCCGAGGGGAATCCGCGCTGGCGGTTCCTGGGAGGAGACAGGCTCGCTCCCGTGCTGGGCTCTCACTCACAGCTTTAAGAGCGCAGCTTAGCTGTCAAAACGCATGCTGATCTGATCCTCTTTCTTATAGGGCTGGATTCACAGAAAAGCTGGCTCTGCTGTGCTGATAAAGGCCTGTTCAATGTGGGGTCTGACCCGCGGAGTCTCGCGTGCAGCGGGGTGGAAATGGAGCTCTTGCGTCCCCTACAGTCCGCACAGCGTACGTTCATCACAAGGCCTGATCTTTTTTTTTTTAAATAACTCGCACAGCCAGATCATTGAGTGATTTATCATGATGCATTACAGAGTCTCAGAGAGGTCTGTTTGCAGAGGCTGGGAAGCCTGATACGGGAACAGGGGAAGACTTTCCCTCTCCCCGGTGCTCCAGCGGCGCTGGGTCAGGGCAGCCGGGTTCGGGGACGTCCTGCATGGTGGTGGCTGGACCTCCGGGAACCGAGCTCCCTGTCCCTTGCACAGCCCAGGGAGGAGCTTCGCGCGGTGTCCCTGTGGACTGCCGCTGCCTGTCAGCATCGGGCTGTGGGTGCCAGGTTTTCAACAATTTCACGTTTCAACATGAGGAATGGAGAAGCAGCTGGCAGGCCGACGGGGCGGCCTTGGTCACTCTCTTGGCCTGGAGGTGACTTTTGCTGTGTGGCAGAGGCAGAGAACCTGCTCTCGCTGACAAGAGGCGAAGGCAAATATGGAAAGGATGTGAAAAAACAATATCTATATCCATCATCTCCCTGTGATCAATCATGCATCTATGTCTAGATAGCTGAGAGATAGATAGATAGATCTCCCAGCCCAAGGCTCCAGCTCGCCTTGTCAGCGTGCCCTGTCGGTCCTGAACGGGTCAGGCGCGTGTGCAATAAGGCGCGGGGCATCGTTTGGTCTTGACTGGCCACACTTAAGCAGAAAGGGGCCCTTGCAAGCCAGACCCCCAAACAGAGACACACTGAGAGACTTGTCCTGTTCATCTTGCTGCGTCTCCTTTGGGACAGGAAAGGAGAAGCATCTGTAGGCCTGTCCCATCCCTGTCCCTGCCCTTCAGAACCAACCACTGGCAGCCAGTGGCTGAGCCAGTGACCGTCCCTGCCAGGCCCAGCAAAGCCCAGGCAGCAGTCACACCGCTCTGGCAATTTGCACTGCCAGGCTGGTCTACCTGACAACCATCGATATCACCTGTAAAAATCTGTGAGGACAGAAATTCCTGGTTCTTTGCACAGTCCTCCAAGGCAAAGCCCTCGAGGCCGCCCAGCATGCAGTCCTAGGAGATGCTCCCTGGCAGGAACCTGGCCCTCAGCAGCCTGCTCTTCACTGTGGGTGCCGCTTGAACTGGGGTGTGGGCAGTGCAGAGCTCCCACCAGTACCAGTCAGGAGAGGTTGGCTTGGCTTCCACCTGGAGAGATGCAAAACTACGCTGGAGGCCCGTGGTCCCTTCTCTCTGCTGGGCCCAGCTGCCTGACCCCATCTCCAAGACAGCTATGAAATCTAATATATTCTCAGAGCTACCTCGCAGCAATTCCGAACCTGTTGAAAGAAGTATTCAGTGGAGTTTAACAGTGAGCTTTCCATCATGGATGTGTTTTGACTGCATTTTTAAAACCCAGTTCAAATAGCTCCGCAGCATAACTCTTGTATATGGTGAGTGTGAAATACTTGCAGTTTCACCAGTGGCCCAATTAGCAAAATATTTTCTTTAATAATTACAAGGAATCACTATGATATTTTTTCTTCATTGAAACAAAAACTTGTCGTAGAGAAAACAAACCTGGAGAAAAGATATACAGTTATCTTCTAACACTACATCATCATACTTACATAATTTTAGATCTAAAATTAGTAGAGGTAGAAATATGTGGCCCATGTTTTGCTTGATTACATACACAGACCTCTCACCCAAAGACTGGGTTTTTCTTCATATGCAAAGACTGAAAAATATTCACACACAAGGCACTGATAAATTTATACAAGAATATGTGAAATTAAAAACCTATATAAGAACATCTTGTAAAAAGGTAAAAAACACAATTTATAGTAAAAATATATTTTCCACAAATAAATTACATCCCCAAAGATTGGACGTATTCAAAATGCAAAGAACAGCTAAGTAAAGTGTTTTATGGAAGCTGCAGGAGGGTCTTAAGAATGTTTCCTAGTAGGCAAGGAATTCTATTTTTCAGAGCTATAAAAGTTGCTTTCTTTTTTGTCCTCAGAAAAGCTCTAAAAAAAATCTTTCCAGATTCTTGAACCTGCTGAGAGTCTGCAAAAATCTAAACCAACCTTAAATTGTCCTCACTATATGTCCATTTTTAAGAGTTTATGTTAAAACTAACTCAAGAGACAAATAATGCCTGTACTATGATTTATGTTGGTAAATAACTTAAAATATAAACAACAGAATGTATTATAAGGAGAACTGGGTAGTTCTGACTCCTGTAGCTTTTGCACCAAATAACACCTGTCATATTTTACACATTAAAAATGCTATATAATATTTTAGGAAAGAAAAACAGCCATGTGAGCTTCTCTTTATCAACAACAGAAGACGTAACAAGTAAAGCTTCAAAACGAATATAATGACAAAATTAAAAACGTAGACTGTTGGGAGCTCTTGGCCAAAGAAACGGATTCACATTAAGGGAATCTTAATTTTCTTAGGGGATTTTTCTTAAAACGTATCTCAAAATGATTTATATAGATTATAAGATTAATTGCTGTCATATTTAGAGAGTCAAAAGGCAAGAATGTATTGATCTTTTCATTCTGTGGATGAGAATATTGAAGCAAAAATGAAAAACACTCCTTTCATTAAATGATGTTAAGAGAGAAAAACATGCCACAGAGAGGGAGGAGACATTTGAAATACATATAGTTGATAAAGGTCACACATATAACTACTTAACATCATAGAGAAGGACAGAATAGCTAATTCAAAACAGATAAGAAACTTATTTAAGCATGGCTCACAAGAAGCCTTCAAAATTGCTATTAAACATTCAAAAAGACACAACTTAGTCATAAGAGAGATGCAAATTAGAGTTATACCAGTAAATAACCAGTACAGTGATTAAAATAATAAATAAACAAAACAAGTGTTTGTGAGCATGTGGAGTGACCAGGACTCTCATATGTCACTTCAGGAAGTGTAAATTAACACGACTCTGGAGAATTGTGTGATGGTGTCTAGTACCGCTGACAAAGTCAACCAGTGCACATGCTCGGAAGGCAGGGGACCGGCCAAGGGGTGGAGGCCGTGGGCAGGGCTCCAGAGGGTGCCTGAGGACAAGCCCCCCACCCCCACTTTCAGCTGCACAGGAGTCACACGGATGTGTGCACTTGGTGACACACACTGAGCTCACATCACGGGATGTAGGTTCCCGTCTATATACAAAGACTACCTTGGGGACCCTTACATAAGCTGTCTCACCTGCTCCGCAGAGAAGACCTGCCAGCCCTGGTGGCCGGGGTCTAAGCAGGTCACTGATGTTCTGTTCAGCTCCTGGGCCTTCTCTGTAGGAGAGACAAAGCTTCAGGAAATTCTTCATCAGGAGAACCTTCTAGCAATCTTAAGATCTGAGAATGTGATTATTCTCTGCAAGCCCTAACAGAGGGACGTGGACACAGCACCATGTCCACGTGTGAAATCACCCCTGGAGGTGAAAATGGTGTGGTGGAAAGCAGACTCCGGGACTCCCATACATGATTGAACCCCAGGTCTCCATAAACAGAAGCATCCCTCAGTTCATTCTCTGTGTCTGGAGGCAGTAGCCTAGAGAGCCCGGGCTCATGCGTCAGGGCCGACAGCGCCTTAGTGCCTCTCACTTTGGCAAGCCATTCCCCTCTTTATGCGCCCAAAGTCAGGGGCGTGGACGCATTAGTCCATGGTTGGGCTTCACGTTTAGTGAATGCAAGACACTGACCAGGGACAGGTCAGGAAAGGAATGACATTCAGGATTCTGTCACTTTTGCTGTTGAATTTGCAAATAGCCATTTTACTTGATACCTAATTGAAAAGACAAGTAGAAATGATGACAGCCAATAAGCACAACATCTCTGTGCCTTTTCACCAATGATCCCGGCGTTTGGTGCACTGATTGTTTTGTTTGTTTTCACTGTCTCTATCCCGCTTGAGTGTTCCTTGCTCAAGACAAGAGGTGTTACCTGTCTTGTTCACAGTGGCATCAATGCCACCCTGAAGTGCTGGACACATAGTAGGTGCTCAGTCAGTACCTTCTGAGTGAGTAGAATGGTGAGTCTTGGTAGCAGACTATTTTTTTCCCCAATCTTTACGTGTTCAACAGAAGGTGTATATGTTGCAACCATGATTACAGGGCAGCGTGTTCACCTTTACTTACAGAGTTTTTCCTTTTGCCTCAAGTTTTTCAGTATGATCTGACTGTTTCCAAAAGTATTTTTTTCCCTTGACTCACCTGGAATTAAACTTTTTTTCTTAGAAAAGTGTAGACGTGTGGGGACCATAGGGCCTTTAGGTAAGCCATCATTTCACACCAGTGGGAAGCAGCCCAACCTACATCAGAATAAGAGCAGAGGGACATGAACTTGGCTGTGGGCAGGAAAGTTTAACTTGATAGTTCAGTAGCTGGAGCAGAGTTTACAGACCAAATTCATTCTTTCTTTATCTTTTCTTACATTACCCTAACCTTTATTAACTCAACGTTAGCATATTTTGGGACTCAAAGCTAACACTAACAGGTATTTATTGAGGTTATGTCTAACAGGGACTTTTGCATTGATTGTCTTTGGATTCAAATAATGATTTTGATCCTTCTTATTGAATTGACATGTTTTTGGAAGGATTCAATAAACTACCCAACCGTCACATTTAAGGGAGATCCTAGTCTGTGCCACGTATTCAGCTAGACATTTTTATATCTTTTCTCTCATTAAGTTTTCTGCATGGATATATGGAAAATAGATGATATTATCTTTCTGGTCACTGTACAAGTCAGGATTAGATTTAAATATAGGTAATAGAAAATAAACCACTAAATTAAGGTGGCTAAAACAAGGTGGGACTTTCTGCTTCCTGCTTGAGGAGTTTGGAGGCTGTTAGCTCAAGCCTGGTGACGTCCTCCATGGTGGAAGTGACCTTGGTCTTATCTGAGGACATCTCACAGTCCAAGACAGCTGCTGAATTCCAGCCATTGTACCATCTTGGCATTCAACATGAAGAAGTCAGTGGGTGGGGAGTGGGAGGAGGAAGAGGGAGGCAAGATAATATCCTTATCTTAAGGACACTATTAAAATTGCATACATCACTTCCTTATATTCCACTGGTGAGAATTTGGTCACATGGTCACATCTATTTGTGAGGGATACTGGGAAATGTAGTCTTTGTTATGGGGAGCCATAATCCTAGCTAAAAATCAGAAGGTAAAATTACTAAGGAGAAAGGGAAAAATGGATACTGGCAAGGAGTCTTTGCCACACATATACAATCATTTGTATGGTGATATACCATGAGCACTGAAGTCAAAGGTTTAACTTTAGATCCCTAAATATTCTAATGTTGACATCTGTCAGTGATGACATTTCCAGAAATTCAGTATTAGTACCTGCTATAGTACCTAGTTCACAAAGTGAAATTCTGTCAACAGAAGCTCTCCCTATTCTGAGGGTTTTTCCACATTGCAAAAATTACACCGGAAGATTAGTTTGTAAGCATACTTCCAATTTATGGGAACTACGTGAGTGGTAAAAGCAGACTAAACAAAAACAGTAATAAAACAAATATGCCAACAAAAAATAACCCACATTTTGACACATTTCAAAGCCCTCCACTCCTTTCTGTGGAGGAGAAATAGACCTAAAATGTACCTCTGTGTAGTATCAGAAGGGAGGACATTTCTGCTCATGTATAGATATTTTCCCTTCATTCTCCATCTTTCCTATTAATCAATCTTGTTGATCAGTTCTCACCCAGGAGCTATGGCAAAAATAGCCAGTAACACTTGTGGCCCATTAGGTCAAAGATAACATCATTTTAATTCACACCCTTAAACCCCATGGAACCAGCTATACGCTAGACCTATAAACAGAGCCAGGCCAGCAACAAGCTAGGCAGAGAAACAGCAAACCTCAAAGGTCAAAGAATACTTTCTTTGCCACCCCAGGTCTAGGCATTCTAAGAAGAGGAACAGTTTTCCAAGAAGAGGAACATTGTCTGGAATAATCTTAAGTCTTGTACATGATTATTTCTAATGCCTAGTCTTTTTTTAAAACCAATTCTCTTTAACTTTTCTTTCTGATTACTCCACTTACTTTATAATTGGCCTAACAAAATAGAAAAAAACAATACAGATAGACATTTATTAAGACCAAAGTTTCAATCAGAGCCTTACTCTGTAACATTAGGACGCTCCCTTCAATGGACTCAACACCAGAAACTTTAATACAAAGCACCAAAAAAACAAAATAGAACATTTGGAAAAACATATAAGGTTGGGATTTCTGGGACTTTAATAGCTTTCCACTTAAATTTTTGGCTATCATGCACTTTAGCTAAGAGAAAAAAAATAATGAGTTTTACAACATTCAACTTGCTTTATAACATATTACATAATGGTGCGAGCTCCATAAAGAAGGTTGTGTGCAGTGTTGTAAAACTTATTAGGTCACCAATATTTCTAGTTTCATATTAAGAAATTAGAAATAATGGTTCAGATTAGAGTTAACCAGAATTATTAAAAATCCTTTGAATTGAATCAGTCATTCCCAACGACATACTAATGAATTTGTAGTCTTAAAATTTTTTTTTTAAAGTTTCATTTATAAATTCACCTGAGGTGAAAGAAGTCATGTTAACATTTTAAGTTTTATGTGGACTTTCCATAGGCCGTGGTGCCCTCTCCACTTCGCCTGCCGCTCTACAGCTCACCTTAATTTCCATTTTGTAGGCCCAATGTGAGAATGATTTTTTGAAAATCAGACATTTAGTCTGAATATAGCCATGACTAATTATCCGTCTCCAAATGTTATTTTAAACTGAAGTGGTCAGATTACATGAAGCAGCTTAAGGGCCAATGTATTCTTCCAGTCGCTCTTCTTTCTTCATCCTTTCCTTTCCCCTGCTTCCCGATTCTCTGCCTTCCTTGGGGATAACATCTCTCAGCTCCGGGCTCCAGCATGGCTCTGCTGAGCATGAAGCCACGCACCTCTCATTCTCTGGTGTCTGCTTGTGCTGAAACAGCCCGCGGCTTGGGCTCATATTTCCTACTGGAGTGTGAGGGCCTTGAGGCTAGAAACTGCACAGCTCAGGACAGAATGTAGACAGAATAGGGGCTCCAAAACTTTTTCATTTGAACGTGCATAGAATGGAAAGAGAAGATAAGAGTAACATCCTCATTTAAGTTGAGTACTACTTTAACGACACACCTGGACCTCTTTGAAAGCCAGAGTTACAACAGGTAAAGGACTGATCTTTGACCCAGGAAATAATTTATCTGTCTTGTTCTCCAAAAGGAAAAGGTATTTGGAGTGAATGAATCTCTCTGCTTTTCAGGGGAAAAGGGCAAAATACAGAGAACATAAACCTGTCCTCTAGTCTTAACATCCTTGGGATGATAACACTCTTCCATCTCTACAGAATCTTTATCCATTGGTCCACCCATCTGCCATCAATCCGTCCATATTTCCCTCATCCACCAACCACCCATCCACTATCCACTATCCACCAGCCCCACTGTTAATCCATTCACCCGTCCAACCAGCCAACCCCCCAAGAAGCACCCCTCTGACCAGCAAACACTGATGCACCTAGTAAGGTGATGCTTTAGGTGCATTTCATGTTCTCTCTGACCTCTAGGGATTCACTACAGGGTATATATCCAGGGTGTATCTTTGTTCTATGTTTTCCTCCATTTTTGACTTTTCCCCTCATCATGTGTTGAGCATCTACTATGCACTAGGGTGAGTGCTGAGCTGAGCATATGTCCCATTCAGGACCATGTTTCCTAGAAGCCGGCAAAGAGACAGACATGTGAGTACATACTTAAATGCCCTGTGACAAAGCGTGCAGCCAGACTGGGAGCTGGCACCTGTGGCGGAAGGACGCTCTTGTCTCCATGGTACGGCGGAGGAGGCGAGGGCTGATGGGAAAGAAAGCTACAGAGAGAAAAGATTAGAATGTGGGCTATATCTCGAAAACAGGCAAAGAGGAGAGCCTGCTGAGTTGTATTTACTTGTTTCATAACACAAACAACATGAGCGAAGGGCAGCAGGGACAGAGCTCTGGGGTGGCTGAGTAGTCACAGAAAACACACAGATACAACTCATTCTCCTGTCCCTGGGACTGTTTGCTCATTCCAAAGAGCTTCAAAAATATTGTCGGTTCTTTAGAGATGTGTTTCCATGGTCATTCTAAACAGGAGCCAATGCTGAGGTCAGGGAGACCCTGGACATGACTCAGTCCACCTCTAACACAGAGCTCAGCCATCCTTTGTCCTTCATACACTATCAATAGCTTTTGGCTCTTAAGAAAAAGTGTAAGTTTCCCTGGTTATAATGAGCCAGCCCCCTAAACTGATAAGAATGGACACGTCCGTGAAAACTCTGCTTCCTACACCAGCAATCTTTGGGTATCTGAGGATTCTGAATTCTTTGTCTTTAAGACTTTGCCCCAGACCCAACAATCCCACAGAGCTTGCCTTATGTTTATTTTTATGAACTTACTTAAGTCGCATTCTTGAAGACCCAAATTAAGATTTTTTTTTCAAATAAAACAAATTGAAGTTAAAACTAACCACATGTCTCAGTTAAGTCAGGCTGCCTTGTGATTCTTGAAAAATAAAAATAAGTGAGTAAGTGCTTTACAAAGTGGTATTTTAACCTCCTGCCAACACTGTTGTAGTAAAATATGATTTTTTTATTATTATTCAAATGTGAGTTTGGGGACATGATTGAGGTTTTCCTATAATCTGTAAAAATGAGGAAACAACTTAAAAATGTTTGGGCAACCTCCAAATAGAGAAAAAAAAGGTTTTAAAGGTGAGTGAGTTAATGTAGCACATGTTATAATAAAAACCCAACAAAAAGTAGCCCTTATAGTCCAATATTCTGGCACACAAACTCAGCCATTCTTCAGGGTGACTTTACTACCTTATTTCTAATTGAGAGCCCTAATCATAACACAAACTGCAGGCCAGAATGTTCAGAAGGCATGAAGAGTCACCCAGTGCCCAAATCACCAGAGGGTGTGCCCAAGTCTGTGCCCCATCATGGGTTTTTCCACCACTTAAAAATTCTTTCGATTTACAATGTGTAACATTGAAAAAAGAACTGTCACTGAATGTCAAGAGGGAGGTAGCGGGGAGAAAAACTTTCAAGTGATTGGAAGCAGTCCTTTTTATTGAATGTGACAGTGTTTTGTTTTTATCATAGCTTTTCTTTAAGCCCTGCATTTTAGCTACATCTCTTTTTCCAGGCCCTAGCAAACAGGTAAGACATGCTTGACTCCAGCATTTGTAGCTCTTTGTTCTTTTAACTGAACTTTAAATTTGATTAGTTTCATCAAAAGTGACCAAATAACATAAACTAGTATTTTCTGACTTTATTGTTAAGATATTGGCTCAAAGTTCATGATGAAAAATATGTTTTATTGTCCACTAATGAAATATATCAGGAGAAAGAAAAAAACTTTGGACATAGATTCATGGGGAGTCTCATAAAATAGTCATCAGAGGCCCCTCCTTACCAGAAATGAGGGACTCGTGCTGTGGGCCATGAGACTGAGTGAGCGCCGTGCTCATGCAGCCCCCGAGTCTCCTGGCAAGCAAAGCACAGGAGAGAGCTAGTTAATGTTCAGTGGGCTTCTTTCTGTTATTGATGAGCAAGTTGGTCAAACCAGTGATAAACTGCATCAAACTGATTAATCTAGGAACTTCACAGAATGAATAAAAACTAGCACCATTTTCAGATTCCAAATATATCCAGAAACTTCTACATTCATTATATCTGGCTGTGAATTTTAGGTCTTTGCAGGGCAAAGGAAAAGATGGGCCGAAGGACATCGAGGACTAAGGGTGGCACTTAGAAGAGGGTGCTGGGATCCTGGCTCCCGTAACAGGGGCCATGGAATTAGGGGTCTTCCTTCTAAGGACACCCAAGCGTACATGCAGGAAAAGCTCCCTCCAGAAAGAGTGAAAAATGATGGGGCCATCATCCAGAGGCCTGAAGCAAGCTGGCTGGGTCAAGCCTCCTGTGTGAGCGCTTGAAACATGTGAGGCATTAGTCTCCCTAAATGAAGTCAGGGATAATGAAATGGGTGAGTCAAGGAAATAAACCTCAAAAACCACGGATGATATGTTAGGGCCATAGTGGAGCAGGCACAGTTATTTTGCCATGAATAGGTAAGACCCAGTGATTTTGTTTATCAGAAAATAGCAGAAAGCCATGTAGATGGTCAAATGCTACTACTACTAAGAATTCAATTTCTAATCAGTATCTCACCTTGTGGGGCAAGATGCTGAGTTCATTGGCTTTTTATATTTTCATCTAGATGTATGGATAGGTTTAAGTAAAAGAGATTTAATCACATTTCTCCAACAATTACATATTCCTACATTGCGGACACCGATGTAAGGAGAATGTGATCTGATTAAAGATTTACGCACAGACTCAGCTCAGTAGTGAGCAGAGTGTTCCAATGGGCCAGTATTTCATCAGAAAGCTTTACATTGCTAGAAGAAGTATTGTTTTATTTAACATATAGGTCTAATAAGAAAATTCATAGAGCCAAAGCCTTGTTTTATTCTTATGAAAATAGAATACATTTTCCAACCTCAAAGAAATGGAAACTGGCTTCATAATCAGCATGTATGGCTTATTTCAAAGAGTCAGGGACTCAGTGACAGAAAAGCCAGTTAGCAGTTGTCCATCTGGGGCTTTATTTTGTGCCCCGTATGTCCAACCGCTTTCATGCTACTTTTGATCTGGGTGAGCTGAAAATGCCTGCATTTGAAATAGTTTCCTTCCAATGTCATTGTTATTTTAGAAAGAATGACTGATTCTAAGTTTCTAAATTCTCAAGTTAACAAAGATTAAGACAAATTCCTTCATTTTCCTTCTCCCATGATGGTAAAACAATCACACTTGATTGCATTCAAGCAACTTTAGGGACTGTTTTAAAGAGCTCAGTTTTATAAGAAACAGTCTTTCTCTTGAAACAGAGGTAGAGAGGTCTAGAATGTTCTGCAGGCTGGCAGTGAATCTTAAAAAATTCATCATCATCTTACAGTTGTGACTTTCTTCTGGGGGCATTTTCCCTCTTCATAATTCAATGCTTAGAGGAGTTTCTGAAAACTGTCTTGGGAAAAACACCATTAGTCTAGCTCTAATGGAGAACTTTTAAGTTATGTTAAATTTTAGGCCTAAAGGTTTAATTTTCATGCTTTCTGGTGTTAAGCCAGACAGACTCCAAATATTCACTTAATATGCTTTCTTATGGTTTAATGTGTAGTTATTTTAGCATTTTAGAGATTTATTTTCCTGAAAATATGTGTTCTGCTAGTATTTCTTTGGGGTGGGGGGTACGTGTTAAGAGAAAACTTACCAATTAGCATTATGAAGCTCATTCTATAATTGGAAGAAAAAATATAAAATACTCCACTTGAACTTTTTTCCATTTTACCTATTTCTCAACCCAAAAATTGAACAAAAGGAATGAAGAGTGAATCAATGAATGTGAATTCAGATTCAAAATAAGATATGATTTGTAACTGGAAAGCCTTGTGCGTGTCTAGGATGGAGGGCTGTATCATTCTCCTTCAGAGGCTCAGCCCTGATGAAGACAGAGCTGCTCTGTGCCTCTCCTGCCCCGCGCGTCTGCATCTGTCAGGATCGACATGGTGCGGGGACAGGTTCAGCCAGGTCCCCGGGCGTCTTTGCGCTCCTTCTCACATGCATGATCATGGAGCAGGAGGCAGGGGTGCACAGCCCTGGCCCCTGGTGAGCGCTCGCCAAAGAGCCACGTCACCCTCTGCAGAGACGGGACAAGCAGAGAGCACTGACGCGGTGCTCAGTGGACAGTAATTCCTCCCGTGTTCAAGAGGCATGACACTGGAGTCATCAGTCTGAATATGTGGCCATTTATGCAGCAAGTTACATTTTAGCACCCACCAAATTGTTGCACGTTCAACTAGGGGCAAAAATGTGCTCTCTACCTAGAAAAAGAGAACATTTGGAAAGGCAAATGAATTCAGTAGAAGGCAAATAAGTGCACCATTGAGGGTTAGATTTCGAGGCGGAAATGGTGCACAGGTTTCCTTGAAATGTCAGAGGACTCTTCCTTGTCCACAGCCTCTTTCCTCCTCAGCCAGGAACTGCACCATTAGAAATGCATTTCTTTGATGCATTACTGGCCCACTCTTTTTATTCAGTGCAGACCTTCTTAGGAGATCCGCATTGATCATGACTGCACTTGAGATTTAACGTGAATGCTTTCCTCGGGTTTCCATTTTCCCTTGCAGAGAGTGGAGCCCACACCCTGAGAGTGCCAGGGACTGGGCAGGGACCCGGGTGGCACCTACAGAGAAACGGCTGTGAGGTTCCGCTCCTGCGTAACGTCATCAGAACCTTTGCTTCAGGGGCAAGAATCTTCTTTTTAACTGGACACAATTAACATACAATATCCTGTTAGTATCAGTTATATAACATCGTGATTCAGTCTTTTTATACATTATGAAATGACCGCACAGTAAGTGTGGTTACCATCTGTCACCAGAGAAAGTTATTTCAAGCCCATATTCCCCATGCTGTACTTTCATCCCTGTGACTAATTAGTTTTATAACTGGAAGTTTGTCCCTCCACTCCTCTTTCCCTACTTCACTGTCCCCCCACTCCTCCCCTGTGGCAACCACTGGTCTGTTTCCCCGTCTATGAGCCTGTCTCTGTGTTGTTTCACTTGTTCATTTGTTTTGTTTTTTAGATACCGTGTGAGTGAGATCACATGGTATTTCTCTTTCTCTGTCTGACTTATTTCACATAGTGTAATGCCCTCTAGATCCATCCCTGGCAAGAAATTAATGATTTTCCCTGAAAAGCATATCTGATGGCAGCGGTTCTCAAAATGTCATCTGTTTAGCACCAGCAGACTTAGCACATCACCTGGGGGCATGTTTAGACGCGCCAACCCTCAGGTTATGCCCAGACCCTTAGGCCAGAGCCTCTGGAGGGGCCCCAGTCCTCTGTTTCCACAAGCCCAGGAAGCGGCTCGGTAGGTGGGATAGTTGAAGGGGCTTCTCTGATGGCCTGCGCCAGGGCCTCCTTAGAGCACCTGACTCTCCCCCAGGTTTCTCAGTGGGTATTTCTGGGAAATTGGCTTTAAAACCAGTCATTTAACTGGTGCTCCAAGTGGTTCTTCTAATCACAGAGCTTTGCGGTTTGGTCGCAGGGCGCACAGTGCAGAGCAGGTGGCCCGGGCCGAGGGGAGCGTCGGCACGTAGCCCGGCTTTATCGTGGTGCAGCCTATCCTTCAACTTCCTCTTCTCCATGCCTCGTATCTCACGCTTCTCCTTCTTTAAGAGTGTCTGATAATTAAATACAGAGAAATGAACTTCTCCCTCTAGAATTGCCTGCATCTACTGAAAAGTGAAATCGTTTTGCCAAACTCTGGAGTCATAAAGCAATTCCAGGTTCAACCGCAACCTTCCTAAGAAAGTGCCTGCCCCTCTGCCCACCTGTGTGCACAGCCCCTGCAGCTGTGAAGAAAGCAGGTTCTTTGAGTAGAAGATGCTATAGGGTGGCTTCGATGTGGAGACCCCTTTGCATGGCAGTCATTCCTGAGTACCCGTTTCCCGCCCAGAGCTCTCTCCTGAACCTCAGACCGCAAATCCCAGCATCGCGTCCTTGCCTGCTTCACACCCATGCTGCCAGGCCCACATGCAACTCTGCTTTCTGAAAAGCAAGCCTATTTTCAGCCCTCAAATCTTGATCGTCTGAGTCCTATTGAGCAAAGGCACCAGCTTTTCACCCCAACGCAAAAATCACCTTTCTGTCCTTCCTCCTCAACTCTGTGTCCAACTGATCCTTTTGATTTTTTTTTTGATCAATGTTTCCAGCCACTTTTCCTCTTCAAGCTAAAGCCCTCCCCCTCCCCTTGCTCTCCTCCAGGCGGGGTGGGGCCATGTAGTGATTTGCTCCCGGCGTCCTGTAGGAGAGTCAGGATTTGAATGTGGTGCTTCCCTGCTCAGAGTCCCCACCTCCCACCCCACCAGCCGATGCCAAAGGCTGACGGTGTCCGCTGCATGACCACGGCTCTGTGGGGAGGGCAGTGGCCACCGTACCCAGCAGCAGCATGTGCTCGAGCCCTGAGCACTTTAATCACTGGCCCTCAGAACCATGCTTAAGTTAGATTTTATGCTTCACATAGAAGAGTAATGCTGTGATCTGAAAGTCTGTGTCCCTCTGAGATTCACATGTTAAAATCCTGTCTCACAAGGGGATGACATCAGGAGCAGAGCCTTTGGGAAGTGAGCGGCTCGTGAAGGTAGAGCCTCATGAATCATCAGTGTCCCTACAAAAGACCCAGAGAGTTCCCTGGCTCCTACGCTCCTGTAGGGACATGGAGAGAAGGTGCCATCTATGGGCCAGGATGAGGGCCCTTGTGGGACCATGGCCTGGGCTTCCAGCCTCCGGAGCTGGGGGAAATACATTTCCGTGGCATAAAGCCCCCCATCTGTGGTGCTCTGTGACAGCAGCCTGAATGAATGAAGACAAGTATCCTTTGAGAACTCAGCACTTTACAAGCAAGCGTATCTGAGCAAATGAGTTCTCTGGAGGGGTGTGCTTTGAATTTCTTTGGGAGCTTCCTAAAAATACCCATTTCCAGGACCCACCCCACACTCCTACTGAATAACAGCTCCTAGGGGATAGACGAGTCAGCAGCCTCAAAGAACGCGTGTGCCATAGGCAGCGGATGGTCCCACTAATGGGACTCTCTGTGTCTCGGTGAACATCGGTCCGCTCACCCGTGGTGGGAGCGGTGGTCGCGCTCAGCCTCTCGCCTCTCCTCCCACCCAGGGCGGCTGTGGCTGTGATCATGCCTCTGTGTGTGCTGGTTGCCCTGAGGACTTCTGGGTGTGCTCTCGGCTGCCACCACTGCCTTTAGGTGAAGTCATGCTTCTCGGGCTGTATTCCACCTCCCTCTTCTCCATTCTCCTTAGCTGTACATAAATTCCTAATCTTTTAAGGAATTTTTCTTCTTACAAAACTTTCTTTTATCAACTCTGCTGTGCACCAGGATGCACCTTACTGCAGTCACAAGGCCTGCTGGCTCTCCACGGGCTACTTCCTCAGGAGCCCTGGGGACCTCCTCACCACTTCAGGCCCAGAGAGAGCAGGCTCTCAAAGGTGTTAAAAGTGATAATAAGGAGTGTTTGGGATGACTGTGGAAGTGATTCACCACCAACATCCTTTTAATACCATGGATTTAAATTGCCATTCGATGTAACCAATAGTATTTGGTATGATAAAGGGGTAACCATGTTTACCGTGGCAAACATCTAGTAATGTATATAATTGTCGTGTCACTATATTGTACATCTGGGACCAACATAATATTGTGTATCAACTTTATTCCAGTAAAACAAAATAAAAGATAAAATAAATTGCCATTCACCTTTCTCCATGGGCCGCTGGTATACAGTCATTCCAGAGGGAACCAGAAAGCTTGGCTCTCATGTTGATATTGCTGGGAATTAGCTGTATGACCTTAGTAAACTGACTTCCCTTCTCAGGTTCCAGGCTCTACCTTAAAGCACTTTTCCTGTCTGAAAATGCCCTGCGTTACTTTGATTCTGAGGGCTATCTCAAGCCCACACAGATGTGGAAGTCAGTGCACCAGGTGGTGCCTCAGCCCCTCACTGTATCTCTTCGGAATGTGTATCCCTAAGAGACTCTACCACCCTACCAGGATTGATTTTGTCTCTGCCAATATCACCTGGAAGACGCTGTGCTGGATTCTGAAATCAGTGAGATCGCTACAGCAAAGGACGATTATTTATATCTAGTTGATCAACATGTGTTGTCTCCAGTCGCGTTTTTGAGTGATTATAAATGCATTCACACACACATATTCATATCTACATACAATAATTGCTAGACCAGAATTTTTTCAAGTTACATAAGTTCTATTCTTGATTCACGTTTATGGGGGACTTGGGGAAGAGTACAGGAAGGAACAGACTGGGTTGCATGCAAGAAACCCAACCTATGATGACTCATTTGATTCCAGATGGTAGATGGCTGGTAAGACATCTCCAGAGGATGAACCAGAGTTCTGGGAAATGCACAGGAATGCCGCTGCATCCACACAGCAGAGACGGGGTCAACCAGGTCTGGGCAGTCGAGGCAGGACGTGACCTGTGTGCGTCTCCTCCCCACTGAGCCTCCCATATCCGTACTGTCCAGGCAGTTGCCCTGTGGGAACCAATCACACCTGAGACATTCCTGCCATTCAAATTCTATTTTCAATTATACATCTTTTTTTTTTTTAATCTCCAATGAATGCTATTGGGAAAGATTTCCAAATAGTTAATTCCACTAGAAAAAAATCAAATAAGAACACCTGCATTATAGAGCACTTTAAAATTAAGGCTCTTAGAGGATTGAATATTTCTTAGGCCATCTGGGTGACCATCTAACCACCCCTTTTGGAGCTACTTTGGTTTGAACCAAAGAGCCTGGCATTTATTGGGTTATGTGCCACCTGCGGAGGTCACCGTGACTGCCTTCCAGACAGTCTTGAGAAGAAGGGAGATTTCTGAGTTTGCCTCAGGTTCTGGGTGCTGACTTCTCCTCTTACCCCATTAGTTCCTCATGAAGCTAGAAGCAGACAGCATTGCTGATTTAACTGGAAAAAAAATGACGTGTCTACTAACTGTAGAATTTAGTTATTTGAGTTCAAATTCCATAAAATATATATTGTAAGCCAGGAACTCAATGGGATCACTTTGATGTGTTTCAAGAAGCTAATAAATTGCATCGCCTTTATAAATATTTCAGACGCTGGGAAAACAGGTGGTATTTGACCCTTTCAAGACATTTCCATTATTATCAAACATCTCAATTATTACCTTCCAGAATGTAGTTGTTTCAAAGGAAGTCGTGGAATCTCAATGCCTGCGCCTCGACACGTAACATGTTGCACTCGACCCCGCATCAGCCTTGAGCTCGCTGGGCCACGCACAGGACTTGGGGAGGGCTTTGGGTGCTCTGCATGGACTCGGGCTTGGGGACAGCCGAGCCTCCCGGGCCAGGGACCCCACAGCACCCGGCTTACTCCCCTCTGGCCTGTGGCTGGGCAGGTGACTCTGTCTTCCCTTTGCTTCTTTTCCCTTTTGGAACAGAAGTTGCTGCAGGGCAGGTACGCAGCTGGTTCACATTCGCCGGCCTGTGACAGCCGCCCACGGCATATGATACGGTGCGTCATTCCATGGGCCAGGCACACTCCTTCTCTTTATGGCGTTAAAACCCCAGATAGACATCCTAGAGCAATAATGGGACACACCCACAGGGCATAAGAAAAAATAAGTGTGTGGCAGCATTGTTGATGAGACCAAAATATGGAGACATTTCAAATGTTCAAAATTACAATATTGGATAAATAATGTATGGTTTCTCTATACAGTAAAATGTTCTGTCACTATTATTAATCATGAGGTAGCTCTGTTTGTAGTGGCATGGAGCAAAAAGCAGTGTTTTTCTCTGTGTGGTAGAATTATAGATGCTATTTTCTCCATTTTTCTCTTTTTGCCCATGTGCATTTTCAATGTCTTCTACAAACAACTAATTGAGTAATATGAAAAGTATTGGTTACAGCATGGAGATACCAGGAATGAACCACAAATATGAAACATGATCTCATCATGTGCTCACATGCTCCCTTAACACAAAGGACTCCTTACAGTGTCCCCCCAAATTCATATGTTGATGCCCAAACCCCCGGTACTTCAGAACGTGACTGTACTTGGATATAAAGTCTTTAAAGAGGTATTAAGGTAAAGCAAGATCATTTCAGTGAACCCAAATCCAGGGCGACCGATGTCCTAAGAGGAAATTAAGCCCCAGACGCACAGAGGAAAGATCACAGGGAGAAGACAGCAGTCTGGAGCCAAAGAAGGCTTAGAAGAAACCAACCCTGTTGACACCCTGATCTTGGGCATCCAGCCTCTGGAACTGTGAGAAATGAATTTCTGTCCTTTAAGCCCCTCAGTCAGTGGTTAAAGCAGTCCTTTTACCCTCATACAAGACCACATTCCTGCCCACAGAAGAGGTACAAACCAGAAGTAGATGTTTACATGCTCTATCCCATTTCATCCTTGCATCTGCCCTTTGAAGGCCGTGATTAGTTTCATTTTGCAGATAAGGAAACTGAGGCATGCAGAGGTTAAATTCAACATCACCCCAAGGACCAAAGTTCTGGAATTTCGCACCCACCTTGCAGACAGCTCTTACCTGTACATCACACTTGGGTCTTGATCTTCCCCATCACAACTGACTTCTAATATCCCAGCCCTGCTAACGACAGCATCTGATTTAATATACTATTTCCTAATCTTTAGTGTTTGTATGTTAAGCTCTGTCTTCTTCTATCTAATTAAGATATTTGTACCTCCTCAAGACATTGAGAAGAAAAGCTAGCAATGGGGATTTCTTAGGCACCTGGCGGCATCATATTTGAAGTGCTTTTTGGAGGCTTTTAAGACCTTTCAAACCACAAGGCAAGCAGATTAAGGACAAGCCAACTGGATTCTCACTTGGAGCTGTTTCGTTTTCACATGCCACCACAGGTGTCATTTGCTTGTGACCCTGTTAAGCCACTTTGAGTACTCCCTTCAATATAGAAGGTCACCTGGTTTCCAATAAAATATAATTTGCTATTTATTAGGGAAAATTCAGTGCGGCTTAATATCTGATATCTAATATCTAGAGTCCCCAGCAGTAGGGAATTTGCAACAGACAGCCCAATTGTCTTTATAAAGCTCTGTCCTGGAAATGTGATTCGCCAGAGCCAGGAGTCTGTTTCCAGAACTTAAATAATATGATGCTTATGGGTATTCCAGCAGTCCCAACGTTGGAATTCATCATAATAAGCCAACTGAGATAGATGAAGTCATCTGTTACTGGTTGACTATGGTCTGTTATGGAATAATATCTTTCTGCAGAAATTAAGAATCATAAGCATAACAGCCCTTTCTGAGAGAAGGGATGATTGCAAATTGTTCCACCAAAATGATTTCCTCTCTATTTCATGCATAAGGTGCCCATGAAGGGTGATGAGTGTCCCTCTGCCCATTTTGGTCCACACAAGCCCAGCCTTCCCCCAAGAAAAACAGTTAATGCTATTGAGATCAGAACTGCATCCTAACTTTTATTGTGTGGGTTGCCCAAGGCCACTGGGTTTGAATCGAGCAGAAACAAGATGGTAACAACATCCTGGAGTCTGGAGCTCCCATGACAAGCCTACTAATTCATGGGTGTGGGGAAATCTGTGCGGCTGTAGCCTTTAGGCTGATGATAGCTCTGCTGATCTCCCACCTCAGAGGCAGGTCGCCTCATATTGTGCAGCAGACTAATGCTAAGCAGCCAGAGCAAAGGGCTGTGCTCAGCCATAATTTAAAAGACTCTGACATGAAGAAAGTGTTATGATGTTTAACTTATAGGGCATCCAAATGTCACAGACCCAAGCAAGTTCCTATTAGCAATAACTCAGGTCCTCTGGAGGGATCTGACATTCAAAACTGATGAGCGCCAGTCCCCGGGGCCTGCCCCGACCTAGCCTCACCCAGGCCACTGGGTAACCTGAGTGGCCCAGGGGTCAGCCCATGAGAGCCCTCTTCAATTTAAAGAGCGGCTTCTCCCTGGCTGCCGGGTTCTGACTCGGCACAATAAATTTCCCAAAGAGCGTAAAGAGCCATCTAGTGTATATCAAATCAATATCATCATGGCTCACAGCTATATCTGAGGCTACAGTTCACAAAATAAACTAGGCCAGGGGCTGGATTCCTGCCCTTGGCAATCAATCAGGCTCCCGGGTCATGGATTTTAGTGTAAATTAACACAGCAGAAACCATCATACTCCCCAGACGATGATATAATGCAGGATTTGCCTTTTTTTTTCTTTCTAAGCCCCTTTCATTGCGTGTGCTCTGAGGTGGTGGTGCGCTGAAGCAGTCATTAGGAAGCTGGTGGGAACCATGAAGTAAGACATTAATATTCTCCTGACAAACATCCTAAAGCCTGTTACATTAGGTGAACAGTTACAAGCATGAGGAATAAACATAATTGCTTTGGAGCCTATTCAAGGGCCCAAGACTCCTCTACAGGGACCAGGTCATGTAGATAGTAGTAAGGGTATCAGTTTACCGTAGATGAGTAATGGAAAACTGCAGTGGTGGATATTTTGTTACAGAGTGTTCCTTCCAGTTTTTAGCATTCCAGGCCCTGCCCCTTAACGCAGCCCCAGTCTGTGATCCAGCCAACAGAGGTCCCCTTGCAGCACTTTACCAATACAGCAGTGTCCAAGTCACAAGATAAACCTCTCCTGTACTCTCTCAGTGTGGCCAGTGTGCTACTTAACATCCTCTCCTGTTTGTTGGGAAAGGAGAGGTGATCTTACCTGCTGGCAGAAAGCATCCAAGTGTCTCCATAGAATAATGCATAATGTACAATTGCATAGGGAGACCAATAAACAAAAATAATTTGGGGGACAAAACCTGCATGTTAACAGAAAACTTTGCAAACATAATGAGTTGGTGTGAAAGAGGAGAGTCCATACTTAATTTATTTTGAAGAAATAAAATAAACTAGCACACACCTTGCTAAACTTCATATAGCACTAGGCAGTCTGTCACATCACCTTGCCCACATGCGCACCAAATCAATATCCAAATAGCATCTGAGTATTTGAGTGGATTTTATAATTAATACATTTTGTAACTTACTGAGATGCACAGTAGTGGGGAGGATGAAACTCCTTTTGATACCACACAGAACAAAGACGTCCAGGAGCACCTGTGATGAGTGGCTGCGGTGTGTACAGGTGCTGAGTCACTAGTGCAGCCGCTGAGTTGTTTTCTCATAAGGCCGGGGACGGGGTACCTACCTACTGTCCTTAAGTATCTCAAACGGTCTTTTTGACCGTCTTAGCGAAACAGTGTGTGAAGATGGTGGAAAAGTCTAACACGTGAGTTTAATGTAAGACATTATTATAATTACTGTCAAGCACAGGCTTGTAATTCTGTCATTTCTGCTGCTTTCTTAAAAGTAGAATTAAAACCTGCTTATATTCTTATATTGAAAAGTGAATATATATATTTTAAATTGGTTCAGCACACTACAGCAACTTGTCTGAGATTATCTTGGATTAAATCCAAGCTGAAAATTCTTCAGACTTTTTCAAAATGAAGCAAAGTCACCACCATCATCATCTTCAGCCAAACAGAACCGAACAACCGCAACAAACCAAGAACTATAGTGACACCAGGGAGAACTGGTGTCAGGGCACTGAGAGGAGAACGCTCCTGCCCCCAGCTGCCCACCGGCCTGCCAGAGGAGACATTCTGTGCATGCTCCCGCCAGCTCTGGAGTTCACCGGAGCCTCGGGTGCCAGTCTGTGTCCACACTGAACCTCTGTGATTCATGTTGGTCTCATTTGTTTGCCTGTTTCTGGGCTACAGGTTTATAAAGAAAAACACATATACAAGAGACCACACAGTGGCCTACTCCAATAAAGACACAGTTTTGCAAATAATGCCTTGAACAGTTTAATTTTGGTAACCAAGACACATGTTGGTGAGCTTATGTTCTGAAATAGCCTATGAACCATATCAACACAAATGGGATTCCCTTAAAACAGAAAGGCTTAATTAAGCTCAAGAATTCAAAGAAACTCACTAAAAACAAAAAAGAAGAAGTTATGATGCAAAATTCAAACAGACAACCTCTCTTTAACTCAGTGAAGTCATGGAGCAAAGACATGGACTTGATTCCAAGTCAGGTGCTGGGATGGAGCAGGCTAAGGCCGAACAGAGCGTAGCCGTGACTAATGTTCTCCCTTCCCAAAGTGCATTGAAACAAGGTCCTGCAGGTATTTGTCGGGCACACCCCCGAGGAGATGAGCTATGAAGAAGAGATTTTACCCCACCCTTGGTTTACTCTTGTCAGCTCCTTAAGCCTGGGGAGGACCTTGAGTCCAACAGCAGTGGGACGGCATTCAACCCATAGTCTCAGTAGGGGGTTGTGACCACTGCTGTGGCTTCGAAGGATAAAGAGAACATGAAAGTTCCCTCTGTGCATCTGCCCATCTGTTCATCATCTTACCCAAACACCTGATGGGACTGATTGGCTTTAACCTGGTTGATTGACAATAATGGTGATTCTGGCACTGGGTAGACACAGCTTCCATGGAACGTGCCAGTCAAACCACTTCTCACATAATGGGAGGAACTATATGTCTATTTTTCTAGCAGCAATTCTGGCATCAGATAGAGAAAGTTAAGTGATAATGCTCTGAAACTTTCTAGGGAAAGCCACAGAACTGGATTAGTAACTGTCAGAAAACATATCAAAGAGAGAAGTGTCAAACACAAGTTTCCATTTATAGCAAGAATTCTGAAAGGTCCTTGGAATTAAATACTTTCTTTTCCATATGGCACATGTCATCCAGAAGATGCCTAGTAATCCCAGTGAGTTTTCTAGAGTTTGAAAAACCAGTAGCATGTAACATGCAGGAGGTACCCTCAAGCCAAAGCATGGGCAGATCTTGTCCAACAGCCTGAGTGACCAGCTCAGGAGGGATGCAGAAGCAGAGGTGGTCCTGAAGTCCTGAAATCAGGGCACTGTGAGCCAGCAGGGTAGAGTCCTACAAAAAGCTGCTGGAAATAAAAGGAGAGTGACTCAAAGACCCAAAGTCAATGAGATTTGTAGGAACTGAGGAATTTGGGGCCAGAAACAGAGGAAGCCAACA
This sequence comes from Phataginus tricuspis, assembly GCA_029783875.1. NCBI lineage: Eukaryota > Metazoa > Chordata > Mammalia > Pholidota > Manidae > Phataginus > Phataginus tricuspis. The sequence continues at coordinate 89,201,801 of JAQQAC010009165.1, read as the reverse complement.
CTCAATGTCCTAACATCCTTTCAGGGTTTAACCCTGAAGCCATCTGTAGGGAAAACGGAAGTTCCTATGGCCAGGATCCTCACCTGACCCTAAACTACTTGATGATGTAACTGGACTGCTGCTAGGCTAATACTTACACACCCATAGGCAAGAGGCTATTATCGACTGAGTCACTATGTAAAGAGCTCTGCCCAGTGCTCTGGGTGGAGGCAGAAACAGAGATGGATTACAGACCTGCAGACTGCTGGATGCAGCCATGATTCTAGTGTTCAACTTGCCACCATAGTAATAAAGCCAGGTATAAACCCTTTTACCACAACAACGTTCCACTGTCATTTCTCGGTCTCGCTGAGTCCATAGTGAACTTGCTGTGGGGCTGAAACCCTCAGATGAGACACCACCCTTGAGTCTCTGCTTCCTCCACATCTTCCACGCAGGACTTCCAGAAACCTTGTTGGCCTGACTTCTAAGTATACGTGGACCCACCTACTGCTCTTCACCTCTACTGTTGTGACCCCACTGAAAGCCTCTGCTACACTTTGCCTGGATTATTCTAGATTTTTTCCCTGTGCTCCCCTGGCTTCTGCCTCTGGCCTTCAAGAGGCTATTCTTAAAGTGGTACCCAGAGTGGGTCAAGCGGAATATGCATCAGACTGTGGCTCACCTTTCTGCAGGCTCTGCTGGGGCTTCCCCTGGGGACCCCGCACTGGGCCCCATGTCCGAACTCTCTGCCAGCTTCCCCGCTCAAGACTTCCTCACAGTCCTTCTCTCTGTGCCTCACAGTGGCCATTCCTTCCACAGGACTTCTTCCCCCCAGGCGGCTTTATGAGGATCTCCTTCACCTCCTATGCCCCACTTTCTCATGGCACCCACCCTGTCCATCTGATTGAAGCCTGCTGCATATCGCCTGGCCCCACTGTGCTCCAGGCTCCCACAACCACTTTCCGACATGCTAAAGCATCTGCTTATTGCCAGGGTAGTGCTGGTGGTCTGGGATTTCCAGGAGACAAACTCACTGAGGGCAGAGATCTTCCCCATTTGGTTCACGCAAGTATCCCAAAGGTCTGAATAATGTCTGCCATGTTGTAGGGGCTCAAAAATATTTGCAGAATGAAGAAAATGAATGAATAACTGGCAAAGATTCTTTTAAAAACACAAGAGAGGCAGCCTGCTGTCCCAGAGACAGCAGGCTTCACTTTACTCTGAGATCCGATCAGATGTCAGCTGTCCCTGGGGCTGAAGGTAATAAAAGTCAAACCTAGCTGACTCTGATCTGGGGTAGGGTGTGTGGAGAAAATGCAGAGATTTGATGAAGAAATAAAGCTGTCTTCTCTGCATTCGTGAGCAGGTGAGCTTGCAGGTGGGGCGTTCTGCAACTGGGCAAAGGGCCTCTTCCTCCTCCACCTTCTTATTTTAATCTTGGAATAATTGGAGGAGATCAAATGGAGCATCTGGGGTATTTTTAAGATGTATGTTTGCTTGCTTATATGTATGCCCATTAAAATATTTTAAATTTGAAACAAAAACAAAGATATTATGGGAACATATTAAATAGCCTCAACAAATTGGCAGTGAAGATTTTCATTAAAAACAAAATGTTCAGATTAATAGTATATCATTCTGTTTACCAACTAGTTTAAAATCATCCAATTGGAAAACATACTGATAAAGAGGATTGCCAAGCAGGCCTCTATTTATTATATTATCTTATTTGTGCAGAAAAATCAGCACGTCCAACTTACGATAATCCTCACGTATGAAGTCCCTGACAATTCGGTATTCCACAGTAAGATTAAAGCTGCATGTTTTAGCTTATGTGCTTTTTGTGTTCATGATACCAAACATGAGTTTTAATGACTTTTACTCATTCACCTATTTATATATAATGAAAAAAAATCTTATTTAAAGGTATGTTTTCTGGAAGAAATATAAAAAGATCCCCATAGGTACAGGGTGTGGATAAAGCAGCCAAGAGACATTTTACGGCGTGAAGTGATGATGGGACCATCTGGATTTAGCTGATTTATTTTCCACAAAATGTCATAATTTCCAAATTTCTTGCTAGAAAATATTTACATTTTTAACTTAACATAATTAGGAAATCACTGAGCTGAGCCATTACATAGGTTGGTTTTCATTAGAATTTCTGCATAATGTCACTCACATTTCCTAGGTAATAATTAGATGCATTAAGGGTGAATGATTCCTTCAAGCTTATTCTAGAAATTGTTTCTTCCGAATTTGTGTCAAGGGTCACCCAGGGTGAAGAACAATGACTGTCACTAAGGAAGACTGCAGATAAAAGCTTCTGAAATGCATCAATGGTCATGGACCAAAAACCAGGATGTTTAAATTACCCATGCAATCAGATGCTCTCCCCTTGAGTGGAACTGCGATAGAGAAGGATCTAACATGTATATATTACTGGTGCTTTGAGGAAATAAATAGGTATATAGCTTGCTAAACATAAATGTAAGTTTGAACAACACAAGTGCATAATTAAAATCATGTATAAAATATCGTCAACCTGATTTCAATAAAGATGTGGGAGGTCATTAAGGATTGTCTAGTTTTGATTTGGGTGTTCTGAGCTGCTGTTTTTATTTAGCTGTCCAGGTGTTTCTGAGCCTCAGCTTCTCCTTCACATCATGGGCTGACGAACTACATAATCTGCTAAATTTATTCATGCCATAAAATATCTGATACTTGGTAATATCTGTGCTGTTTTATAATTTTATGTTAAAGGTCTGTTTAAATATATCTCAGAGAGTCTTTGAACTTAGCAAAGGTTTGTTTTTGACTTTTGGTTTTGTTTCCTTGTTAGAAATATTTATGAAGGTTTATCTTTTGAAATCATTTCGCGCAGTTGATGTGATCAGATCAATTTCTTTTAAACTAAGCTTCCTTTCATATCTGAGTCCTAATTTTCTAAATAGTCTCCAAAATTTACTCCAATCTCTCTTATCCATCCGACTTAAAAATAGTATTTGCAACTATAATATAAAATAGCTTTCTAAAAATAAAATAATGTTTCCCTAGTTGGCAAATAAAAATACAGGACACACAGGAAAATTGGAATTTCAGATAAAAAACTACTGTTTCTTGGTATAATGTTTCAAATATTGCACAGGGCATACTTCTACAAAAATCAAATGTGTTGCTTATCTACAACTCACATTTGAATGTGAGTTTCCAAATTCAGTTCACGTCCTTAGAGAAGTAAGCACATAACACATCCTGAAACAGGCCACGTCAGAAGGCACTGGACTTGCTCCCCAGCACACAGGGCCAGAACTGAACGGCAGACCATCAGCACGCAAAGGGCTGGTTCCGTCTGTCAGGAGGCGCTCTGGTTGTCCCCATTCAGCTTCAGCCGGCTGGCCTGGTGCTCTGCTGGAGATGGTGTGATGGTTCATTTTATGTGTCAACTCGACTGGGTCGGAGGGTGCCCAGATATTGAAACTGATTAAACATGTTTCTGTGTGTTTCTGTGAGGATGTTTTGGGATTCATTTAACATTTAGATGGACTGAGCAGATCGCTTTCCCTAATGTGGGGGGTCCTCCTCCAATCCACTGAAGACCAGGAGACCAGAACAGAATTAAAATGCTGACCTTACCCCAGATAAGAGGGAATTCTTCCTGCCTGCCTCTAGGACATCAGTTTTCACCCCCCACCCTGTTTGAACTCAAACTCAAACATTGGGTCTTCCTGGGTCTGGACCCTGCTGGCCTCAAGACTAACACTGCACCACTGGCTTTCAGATTAGACCGACGTCGTCCAGCTGGCTACGACTCACTACATGATCTGGGGGTTTGCTGGCCCCTCATCGCATGTGCAATGTCTTAGAACAAGTCTCCACACACACCCCTACCCATACAATGTCCTATTTCTCTGGAGAACCTGAGTAATACAGACTTTGGTGCCGAGAAGGATCATGCTGCTGTGATACCTGAACCTGTGAAGATGGCTTTGGAACTAGGGAATGGGTAGAGCCTGGAGGAGACCTGATGTGCAGGTAGAAAAAGCCTAGTTTTCCTTGAACAGAATGTTGGTAAAAAATATAGACGTGAAGATCATTCACTGGAGACCGTAAGAAAGGCCACGCTTGTTGTAAAGTGGCAAAGAGCTTCACTGAATCATGTTGTAGAGTTTTGTGGAAGGTAGAACTTGTTCATGGAGATATTGGATTCTTAACTGAGGACGTTTCTAAGCTAAGGGTCAGAGAAGTAGCTTGTTTCTCCTTAGCGCTTACAGCAAGCGCACAGGGGTGGGGTAAATGGAAGCATCATTAACCACAAAGAACAGGAACTTGAAGAGTTCTTAAAATTCTCAGCCTGATCATATTGTAAAAAACATGAGGAAGTCTATTCCAAAGAGAACACTAAGACTGTGGCTGAACAACCATTTGATGAAGAAGTAACAGGTGCAACTCAGGCTATAATCGGCCATCTCAGTGGAAGCCCAGAATGGAGATGGGATCATACCAGCTGAGACGCTGCCAGTTTGAACTAAAGGGAAGAGAAATCCGTGGGAAAAGAGGAGATCATGCACTTTGGGGATTCCACAGGCTAATCAGATGATAGACCTGTTTTGCCGTGTGCTTCTGTTACTCTTCAGGAAGAGGGAAGAAAAACCAGGAAAATGACTCAAGAGACCATTAGGGCTGCCATCCTCACCACAGGCTGGGTCAGGGCGGTTCCAGTGATGCCCCTGCCTGGAGCCTCAGGGGCAGGACTTCCCAGCAGAACACCGCGTCATGGTGCTGCCCCAGTGGGCCTGGAGGACGGGGTGCACAAACATCAAGCCGAAGAGGATTATTCTGGAGTCTGAAGCTCGGACGGCATTTGCCCGGGTGGACTGTGGACCTACCTTGGCCCACTACCCCTTTCTTCCTCCGATTTCTCCCTTCTGGAATGCGAAGGTCTATCCTGTGCCTGCCCGACCTGTATTTTGGAAGCACATAAGGGTCTGGTTTCATAGGTTTACAGTGGAGAGGAATCTTCCTTAGGACGAATCCTACTTGGAGTCTCACCCGTATCTGATTTAGATGAGATTTAGGGCTTTAGGCTTTAGAGTTGGTCCTAGAATGAGTTAAGACTTTGGGAGCTGTAGAAGCGAATAGATGCATTTTGCGTGAGAGAAAGACATGGATTTGAGGGTGGAATGTTATGGACTGAATGTTTGTGCTCCCACAAAGATCACAAATTGAGTTTGTTAACATATAAAATTTGTATGTTAAATATAGCCCACCCTTGTGTGGCTATAATTGGAGAGGGGCTTTTACATCAGTAACTAAGCTTAAATGCGATCATAAGCATGGAGCCCTGATCCTTATTAGTGTCCTTATAAGAAGAGACACCGAGTGCCCTCCCCCCACCTCTGTGCACACCCCAAGGCAAGGCCACGTGAGGACGTAGTGAGAAGGGGGCCAAGAAGAGCGCCCTCACCAGAAACCAAACTGTGCTGAATCTTGGTCTCAGATTTCTGGCCCCCAGAACTATGAGATCACGGTGTCTGCAGTCTAAGCCCTCCATGCTACAGAATTTTATTATGCAGCCTGGAACTAGTGGATGAGATGCTCTTTGATGGTCCTGAGGACCAGAGCCTACTGTGCTGTACAACCTTGAGCTTGTAGTGCCTGGGGAATGAACATCAACTCCAGGCGAGAATGTAGCATATCCAAAGGAGCCAGCCAGGGGTATAGACCTGTCTGCTGCTGGTAACACTTCCTCTTGGAGGAGAGGGAATGACTCTCATGGGCCATTCTGGTCCTTGGTATTAGATCTGGGCATGGAGGACCAACCACAGAATGCAGACTGTTGTTATGGAGAGCACATTGCATTTTCCATATTTTTAGAACAAAAAGTTGCAACATACACTGGTTATTTTGCTTAGCATTATCTCATTTATAATGGAAATAGTAGGTCCCGTTATTGAAGGAAATTTTATTTACTCTGGAAGCACAGCAGTTACACGAAGCATGAAAATGCCTCCTCATTACTTGTGCGAGGAGGTTTCTGTGAGCTGTATGAAAGGCTGCACAGTTTCACCTGTAGGAAAACAATTGTCCTGCAAAATAATATATCTTTCTTCATATTCTCTACTATACTTTATTTGACAGAAGGGACATATGTATTTTTAGACTAAATAGAAAAAGTCATTTTCTTTTGTTTACACTCAAGCCGCATAAGAGTAAACAGTCAAAGTAATTATTGCAATATCTTGGTTATTTTCATCATTCTTGGTGACAGGGCTGCTTCCTAGCTATTGAAAATGACAAAACTATCTTCAAAATATCATTTGATGTATTTCAGTGCTTTGCTGACAGTGCATCTAACAATATCTAACTTTTTAATTATATTTATTTACTTCTATAATTAATACAATTTTAGAAAATGGGTTTAGCCTTTAATTACTTGGGCTGCAATATGACAACTCCAATTACTTCATGTCAAGGGTCTGTTTATTTTTGCTTTTCTTCTTTTCATCTTTTCTTAGAAAGGGAGCACATTTCCAATTATAGCCCATAGTCTTCAACTCTCCTTTATTTATTGCAGCAGGAATATTTTTAAAGCCTCCACTGTGTTATAATTGCCTCGTGTCACCAGAATCTCAGAAGGCAGTGCCAAAGTTCTGTGCTTCTTTCTGCTTAATGTTGATAGGAAGTAGTGCCCACAACGGTCACATTGATTAATTCGTCAAATAATACCTAAAAGTCTTGATGAAATGTTGTCATAAAAACATATTCTATCTATTGAACATTGACATATGAAGCAACTGAGGAAAGCCTCTTTGTACTTTGACTTTTTCACATCAGAAAAAGTTTTCACATGCTGCAGGCGTCTCCCTTACTCTGAGCTCAGAGTGAGTGCACAGCCCTCCCGCACTGCCCTGTTGGCACTTGAGTTTCTTGCAAAATGAGGGCAGATCATCCCTCCTGTCTTCCTAGGGTAGCTCTGGGGGTTAGAGAAACAAAGCCCTCCTCGCTGCTTCTTCCCTGGTAAGCTTAATGAAAACTACACTTACTGAAAAGCACTGGTAAGTGTCACCTAGAGCCCGGAAATGGGTCAGCGAGAGCTGCTGCCGTACAGTGAGTATTTCATGTCCTGAGGATGAATGGTGTTTAGCTAAGTGGTGAGAAAATCTGAGTTTATATCACAGGGGAAGCAGAACAAAACTAACACTGGCAACAGCAACACTTGAGAAAATTGGGCATATGCACAACTGGCTGACTTCAAAGAACTCCTCAGTTTGTATAATGAGTCTTGAAGAACTACTTGCTAAGCAACGTATAAACTGTTAGACTGGCCCCGACGTGCAGTGCAGCTAAGTCCACCAGAACAAAGCCTGCTTCATGATTCATTCACGTGAACTTCAAAAACCAGTAACACTAGTGACAGAAAGTAGGTCAGTGGTTATCAGGGGTCAGCAAGCTCAACAAATAAATGTGGAGGCGCGTCATGAGCTTGAGAAGCAAGGAAACCCTGTCACTTAGACTCGCATCCTGGGTGGGGTCCCCATCCCCAGCCAGGACAGACGTGGGGAGGGGCTTACCCGATCCCCTCTCTCAGAGAAACTCCACAAATTCCAAAATGACTACTGAGTGACGGAAGAGGACACTTTGGAATGATGTAAATGTCCTATAGCATGACAGGTTGTGGGGCCAGAAAACCAAATATACATGTCATTTTACTGTATTTTTTTCCCTGAAACTGGTGGCATTTAGAATATCTAAATTATACCTCAATGAAGCTGATTAAAGGAAACAAAAGCCAGATTAAAAATTAGCTTGCCAGCAAAAAAATATATATATATATATTTTCCTACTCAGAAGTGGGTGGGAAAGCATGTATCCTTTTCTTGGTACCTCTTTACCAATTTATTCTTCATGTATTCCTTTATAGAGAAAATATAAAACAGGAATCAGGAAAATATACAGGGGAACAAGCAATTACAAAATTATATTTTGTGGAAGTGATTAAAAATGTGTTGATGGTACTACTGTGGGTGGACTTGCCATTGGGGAATTCGTGGGGTTTCTCTGAGAGGGGGCATGAGGTACACCCCTCCCCAGATCTGCCCCGGCAGGGGGGGCACAGCGCCACTCAGGACGCAGGTCTGCGCGGAGTCTTCCCCTCCTCAAGCTCATGAGACGCATCAAGCTTGTCCATCAGTGAATCATGCACAAAGGTACTGCAGGTTAAGGAATAATGGAATTCGAAAACCTCACTGTAACTATCAGTAAAAATTTTAAGGCAGTTTTTACAATATATGACTCTTAAAGGAGATACCTAAAGACTGACTAGTTATCTTCATTAAAGCTTCTTAGGTCACTACAATCTATATTTTCTTGAGATTTGCACATTGTTATTTAAATTTCATACCTGGAAAACCTATTGTTTCCAGCTACATATATGTTGATTCTTCAGGTTTATTTTCTGATAAAATAGTTTTATTTGAAATGAGCTTCGAGGAGTATAAACATGCTAGGTTTTAATGATGATTTAACCCTCTCAAGTGGAGACTGGCCTTTTGTCTGAAACCAATAGGCACGCATCTTCATGGAAACGCGAAGAGCTTGGCGCATTTGAGCCGCGCAAGCGACCGGCTAAAGAAAGTAACAAGTATTAGTAGCTTTTGTATTGTGGTTTGGAAACTTTATGTGAGAAAAATAAAATGTCTCTGTTTATATCATTTGTACAATACACTTTATTATTATGGCTAATACTAATTCCAATATTTGCTGTTTGTCATATTAACTTTTAAATGTAATGTTCCCACTACTTTCTCTGTCAGTCTGTTCACTTCCTCTGAAAAATTTTTAAAAGTGGACATGCTAATTACGATACCATTCTCCTGAATGTTTAATACCATGGGGATGAGTAACACCAGGTCCTAAAAATCTGCTTTTCCAGTTAGATGCAGGAAAGAAAAAATCAATAATCAGATACACTTCGCTACAACCTTAACACATCATTGGAGGAGCCATTCAACATCAGATACGCTTTCTGTCAAAAGTCTGTTTTGGTTATAAACAATATGAGCTACAGTAGTGTTCTGGTGGCTCTGATATTGTTTTTCCCTGTGGAAAAGCTGAATGCAGAGCTCTAAACAGTCCACTCCAGGCATTTATAAGATGTTGCAGAACTGTTTTACTCTGTGACAACCCTTTAGCAATGATCACTTTCTTGTAAACTCAAAGGCTAACAGAGGTTGAGTTCTCCCAAAAACAAAGCAAAAATGTGCATTTCTCATGGACTCTCAGGCGTGGTATTGGACTAGGGATGCACAGACCTAGGAATCTGTGGCTTCGTGGTCACGGCCTGAACCGTCAGACATATGGCGGAGTATGACTTACCACCTTCAACAGGTAATAGCATGTATCTTTTCATGTTTTTGCCGCAGGATTGAAAAAAAATTAACATTAAACATTTCTCCTCTCTGCAATTATATATATCTGTGAATCTGTGTCAGGAGAACTAATTCAAGCAGGATGGAGGCACCATTTCAACACGAAGATTGTACGAAGGAAGAGTGACAGACTAATGGCAGACCACCCGAGAGGCAGAGTCTCCACTCATCACATGGAGAAGTCTTGATGGATGGGCCTGCCAACACTGAAACTTCTTTTGAAGGTCATAAACAACAAGAAAATATTCTGGAAAGCAATAATCCATTGGCTTCCTAATGGAACATAAAAGTGTCCTGACCGAAATGGCATGCCATCCAAAATCATTTCTAACTATTTTAAGTAATATTTAGATCAATTCATGGTAATCTTATTAACTTTCATGTTTATGTCTGAATTAGATTATGTTCATGTTTGTTTAAGCTCTTTTGCTTTTTAAAATGTCTCTTTCAAAGACAAATTGAGCCTGATTAAAAATAATCAATGGCTTCTGGGAGTCCAGCATATGCAGATGGTCAAAGCCGGCGAGGACTCCCTATTGCCTCCTGCAGGAGCCCCCCGGCTTAAGGCCTCCCCTCCAGAACACTCTCACTTTCTCCATAATCCATGCTCACATGGAATCAAAATATAAGTGGCAGGAATTTAGAGGGTGTGCATGGAAGTCGTATTTAACAGAATAGAGTAATTTTAGAAATGTGCTATTCCCGCCAGCTGTTTGCCAATTCTACATTTTTCAAATTCTTGTAAAAATTAAGACCCCTTCCAAGCTAGACATTGATGTAAAATGAATTTCCATTATAATGACATCATGAATTTGCACAAGGAAAGAATGTTTTTAGGACCTTCTTTCTTTTTAGTGAGCTGTATTGTGAACAGAGTTGGAGGGTCAGTGTTAGCAGTTATAAAACAACTGGACAGTCCAGAAAAAAACTGAGGAGCTGTCAAGCCTTAGCTGCAAAAGTTTGGCAACACTCCCCAGTTTTTGCACGCAGGGTGAGAGGGCGAGGTTGGAAGGGCCTGTGTTGTGGTGGACTCTTTCTTCCCCGCATTACCTTCAGCGTCGGGGAACAGCTCTGCCCGCCTCAGGGCTCTTGAGAATCTCTGGGAAGCTGATAAGAGCTCAGAGTTCGTTCTCCTCACAGGAAAATTATTGCTTCCTGTGTTGGTGTGGCTTTTTGGCACAGTTTCCGTGTGCGGTGGTGCTGTGCCCCAGCTCCACAACCCCCTCAGGACTCCGACACCATTCCTGCAGCCCAGGATGTGTGCTCCCAACCTTGCAGAGCTGTTCCTTCCTACAGACCGCCTTTGGCTGCAGGGAGCCTCCTAGCTGGAGGTTGAACCCGTCCACACTCAATGGAATCCAGACGCCCAGCTCCTCCCCTCGGGTGGGGATGACCCCAGAGTGCATTCCAGCTCCAGAGCTGCCTGGGACCACCTGGTTTCCACGACTACCCCTCAGTTCAGGCCCGCCACTGCCTGCCTGTAGTCCCTACCCTTCCGGGACCTGAGACCCTCCCCAACAAGCCTCCCGCACGGAATCTCAGTGAGCACCAGCAGGCCCTTCCACAATGCCAGGCCTTCGGGGACTTCTGAATTCTAGGGCCCTGTGATCTGGAAAATGCAAAGGCAAATCGATGCTCACATAACTGTCACGACTCCATTTGCTCTCGGCCATCATCGGAAAGCAGCAGTGTGCGCGGTGACAGCCGCACTGCCAGAAATTCCCTGCGAATGGTGAGCCGGTCTGGGTCCACTTCTCAAGCATTACCAGTGCCAGTGCAGGATTGCTGGAATACGGGAGCCCATAAAGGGGTGTCTGTGAAGGAGCCCCACAGGTGTCCTGTCGGAGGACCCAGAGGTATTATTCCTGCATGAGTGTGGACGTGACTACAGGGACCCTCCTTGTTCTTAAGAACGTGGCCAGGCCCTTGAGGGAACACTCCCACATGAGAACATTTATCTTGTGGATGGCCTGGTCTTAGAATTTGCTCTGCCACTCACCGGGGTCAGCCTGAAGGAGACGTGGGTGTGCCATGATGGTGTCCAGCCTGGAGGAGGTGGCCAGAGGGATAAACTGCTTATTACTATGCAACACAACGTACATTTGAACAAGGACCCGGGGGTGTGTGGGAACAAACAGCTGCCTGGGAAGGGTGTTGGTGGCAAGGCAGGGTGAAGGGAGAGGATTTGGGTTCAAGCAGGTTTCCTGACGGAGGCTGATTTCCAAAGCTGAGACCTGGAGGAGGTCATATCAGGTGCAGGATCTGCTCAGGCAAAGACCCCGCTGTGCCTGAAACACGTACTGCAAACGGGCAGAGAGCAGAGGCGGGAGTAGCCTGGAGGTCTGCACTGCTGTCGCCCTCAGCAGGGTCACGTCTGATTTGCGTTGTAAGAGTCTGACTGTGCCCAGGGCCCTGGTGACGCACACACATGACAGGGATTAGGCTGAGGCTCTCCTCAAGCTGCAGGTGGTCTGAAGGGACATGCTGGCTGCCCAGACATGCCACCCAGTGGAATGGCGAGTGCCCAGGTGGAGGCCAGCACGGTGACCACAGGCCCCGGAGGGAGGCCCCATTCCCTGGGCAGTTGTGCAGGACCGGGTGCTCTGCTCTGTTCTTCCTTGCTTGAGCTCCCTCACCACCAGTAACACTGATAACTGTGCAATTAACTGCACTCAGGTGGGAAAGTAAGACAAGAAAGGTCAAGCGACATGCCCCAAAGCACGGTAAATTGTGAGGCCTGGGTGCAAGATGCTCCCTACCGCACCAGCCCCTGCAGCCCCAGGCTGCAGGCACCTCCATCAGCAAAAAATGGGCGGCCTGGGTGAACCATGACCGACTTCTCTGGAAGCTGGGAGCCTGCTGGCCAGTGGGAACTGGCTCAGAAGAGAAGTCCTTCACAGGCTGGGCAGGCGCACGGGGCAGTCATAGGAACCTCAAACCCGACCAAAGCTGTGTCCTCTGCTGCAGGCTGCCAGGGGAGGGGCCTACTGCAGCTCAGAACCCAGCCCCCAGCCCCACCTTCCCTGACCTGCATGCCGTGGCAACATGGTCAAGCAGAGTAGCCAACAGGGTTCCAGTGGCCGCTGGCAGGCCCCAGGGCCTGCCTTTATCCAGAGTGCACTTAGAAGCCAGAGTTCCCCAGTCTGCAGGTGGCCTGGGGGCCTGGGTCGGCAAAGAGCTCCTGAAAATATGTCAGGTCCTGCTCCCAGCACCACCCCTACTGCTGACTTGACTTCTTTTGACTGGGTACTAGGCCTTTCCTGAGTGAGGATACTGTGCAGAGACCTGCAGGGCTTAGCATGTTTGAGGACCCATACTCATTTTAAATCCCCGATGTCACCGCTGGGGTCATGGGCTTCGGGATACAGGTGACTTCCTCCCTGGGGCAGCACCTTGTCCCGTGTATTGTCCTCTGTGACTTGCTGAGATGCGGTAATTGTGGTGGTTTATACCCATAATTACAATGACGGCAGTCCTCGGGTTCCACCTGGGTGAAATGGTACATGCAGCATGGAGAAAACCGAGGCACGACACGTTCTGACGTTTCTTTAAAAATATCTTCTGCCATGCCATGTGCCCAGGCTCACTCACAGCAACTGAAGAGACAAGGAGATCATAGTTTATTTCAGCTAGTTTCCCTCACAACGTTTGTTCTTGATTCATGTTTCTTTCTTTTAAAGTGTGAATTTTATTTTAAAATAGGAAACTCTCTTCCTGGCTTCTATTCTAAAAGGTAAGCGACTTAGATCACTTGCCAACCCTTCAAGGAAAGACATTTTTCTCTCTGAAACTGTGTATTTGATCTTTCTATCCTCCTTTAAAAAATTCAACCTTGTCTGGGAAATTACGTTGCATATAGTGATTTGATATGATATCACCCTTCAGTGTCAGGGTGTTTCTAGAAGCAGACCAATTTAAGGAATGTCTTTCATATTTTAAGTGAAAAGAGTGACAGATCAATGTAAATGTACCATCACATAGCTTGTGGAGGGATAGAGATGGGATGGCAGGACGGCCATGGGCAGGTGAGTCCAGCCAGGTGTTCATACAGGCCACGTGTCCGCCCACGTGTCCGCACACGTGCCGTCGGTCGGGGGGCCAGAAGTGCGCTTCGTGACTGTGCTAATCTCTTTTTGGGCAGCCACTGCCACACACTGTGACTTTTTGAGGTGAGAAAACCTTGGGTTTTGCCTCAAGCTGGTCGTTAAGGGTTGCTAATGATAGTTTTCCTGAGGACATTGGACGTAGCAGGATGTGCTTTAGTATAAATATGGTGCATCAGAAGCTGTCCCCTCCATACATCACGGGGGTGGGATAACTTGTAGCGCACGCGAAGCATTGTCCTACTTTCAATGGATGGCGACAGACCTCCAGCCCCCGAGTACATAGTTCCCGCTGCCATTCTTGATCAAATGCACTTCAGGGAGAAAGGCAGGCTGTGCCTGGCTTTGGATTTTGGCTGGTGCTGCAGGACTGAGCTGTATCGCTTCTCTCTCACTTGGCCAGGCCACCTGTCAAGGGAATGAAGCCTTCTATGCAGAGTTGAGCCTCTGCCCGTGGAACCTCGCACTCAATTAGCAAGCGGGTAAGGATGAGGCATGGAGAAGGACCAGGGCCGGCGTTCTGAGACACATCACTCCAGAGTTTTGGTTGAACCACTCCTGCTTCGGAGTAGCAAGTGGCATATGCTTTCTTTAAAAGAGTTGTGATCTAAAAAGAGCCCAAGTCAGAGTAGTAGGAAAAATGTACTACATGAAGTCCTTATTTTAGCCTTGGCGGTTTCACAAGGCCTCTATGTGACGCTCATGCAATGAAGCGATATCCAGAAGGCAGGCGCTCAAGGGAGGCTCAGGAGAGGGACTGAGGACCTCAAGGGCAGCCCCCTGCCCCTTTTGCATGTGGAAGAGACCACTTAATGTAAGGTCTCTATCCCTCACCAGAATCCATGCTGACCTGCTGTGAGAGCCACACATACACAGGCGTGGTTCTGCCTGCGAGCTTGGTGAGGCCACATGGTCCCTCTGAGTCTCAGTGTCCTCATTTATCACCATCTAAAACTGGCACTGGCTTGCACAGACGGGGTGAGGTCACTTTCAATGCGTGAAAGACCCTAACTTCATGATCAGTGCATGGTCAGCTGCCCAGTGAATGCTAGGTAAGAAGGACTTAGCAGGGTCCAGGTGTGTTAAAGTATTTAAAGTACTGATGTGGAACTTGTTAGTTCCACCATTCACTGGTTCCTTCATGCTAAAATGGTACTAAGTGTCTCTGCCCTTTCAAGGTCCAGGCTTAAACAATTTAGCACCATTAGATCAAGAGCATTTCTAGAGAAAAAACAGCAGACTCCCTGCCCCATCCTGTCCCCCCGTCTCCAATGTGCCACTAGGACCAGGTGTCCAGGTCACCCTTGTCCAGGCACCTCTGAATTTTCCCTCTCTATGCCACATCAACCTTGCGTCATGTAGCTGACCTGTAGCCTGTGAAACCACGTCTGAAGGGGGTCCTCTGTTTCCCACAATCCCTTCTTATTTTATTCATTCATCTTTATAATAGGAAAGCATTGCCTTTGTAGTTAAAAATACTTAAAATATTGGTGACATTTGTGTATTTACTTTCCAAAGTGGTGTTTTGTAAATGCACTGGAGACAGCAGTGGGATCAGTGCTGTCCTAACCACGGCCTGCCTCAGAATACCACCTTCCCCACTGCTTTCTTCCTCAGTGAGGGTATTTCTTACTGTGCTCAGTGGAACAGTGCCTTCCCCAAATTCATGTTTACTTGGAACCCCGCAACATGACCTTATTTGGAAATAGGGTCTGTGCAGATGCACCCAAATTAGGGTGAGGCCATACTGGATCCAGGTCAGCCCTAAACCCACCATCCTTTGAAGAAGAGGCGGGGACACAGAGGTGCAGTGGGGGAAGGTCTTGGGAAAACAAATGCAGGGATTGGCAAGGTGCCGCTACAAGCCGAGGACTGCAGGAACCACCAGGAGCTGGAGGAAGGTGGAAAGATCCTCCCCACAAGCTTGCGGGGGAGAGTGTGGCCCTGCCAACACTTTGATTTCACATTTCTGGCCTCCAGAACCATAGGACAGTACATTTCTTTCAGTTTAGGCCACTCTGTTTGTGGTACTTGTTACGGCAGCCCCAGGAACAAATGCAGTTCCCAGCCTCAGTTTCCACACCCCAGATTCCCCTGTGCACTAAAGAGCAGGCAGCTGCTATCTAGCAGGTGCGGTTCCTGCATGTGAGCCTCTCTCTGCCACTCCTCCAGGGGCTCATGGGTGCCCACTCAACCTCTCGGTCCCTCACTGCTACATAGATAAAAGTGGGCAATTGAATAAATGGATATATAACCTTCTACTGATAAATACACGGGCCTATTAATAGATGTATTTGTATTTGCTGCTATGATACTAAGAACTCTCTAAAAAACTTTTGTGTTAGATCAAGATTAAACGGAAAAGCATCTTTGGTAACTTCTGCAAGTCATGCTGTCCCAGGGCCTCTACATCTGAATTTCTGCTGTTTTTTGCCACCTTTCAAATATGTTTCATGTACATTTGAATTCAAAGTATTTTTGAAGTAAAAAATGTGGTTTCTAATAAAAAAGACATGAGAAACATGTGCTTAAAGCACAATTACAAATTAGTTTTGAATTTTTATTTTTGGAAGGGGTAATATTAATCTGTTCTCTAGACTGCAAGTTTGTGTCCCCCCAAAATTCATAGTTTGAAATCTAGCCTCCAGTGTTGATGGCATCAGGAGGTGGGCTTTTGCAAGGAAAATCGGGAACACCTTGTTCTTGGACTTCAACTTACAGAGTTGAGAAATGAACTGTTTATAAGCACGCAGTCTATGGTGTTCTGTTACAGCCTGAAGGACCAGGACATCCCGTGTATGCAGCTCAGTTGATCAGATGAACAGCTGGTCAGTTAGCTCTGTGAACCATCCAGTAGCCCTCTCCTGCGTGCCTCCATCCTGAGCCTGCAGTGTCTGCATGTGGGAAGCCCATGTGCTCAGGGAGAGGCTGAGTCCAGTAGAGAGGACAAGGGTGGGTGCTATCTGTGTCTCCCTGCCACGTGTCTCCCCACCCTGTACCCTCAGGCACTTCTTCCTCAGCAGCGCATTCCCTTCGCCACCCCTCCTGCCCATCTGCCCTCCATTCACCTGTGGGCTCTCTGTACACCCACCTTCCCTGGCTTCTGCTTAGGGCGGAGGTGTCCCAGCCAGTGGTTTGGGAATGGGTCGGTTACAGGAACGACATAGCAGCCTTGACAGACTGTCCAGCCTAGCTTCTTACAATGCCCATCTGGGGGTCCCCCAGTAAATGGCAACTGAAACCCATCATAGCAGAATAGGTTGTTTGGGAAGGGACCCTCCTTTCCTCTTCTTTTTACTGTAAATGATAAAATAACATGATAATAAATTCAAAGAAAAATGTTATCCTCTCACTTCAACGGTGTATTGATTGTGTACATTCTTTGCAGCCTTTGTCCATAAATACTCAGATACTTTGCAAAATTACAATCAAAGAGCATGTACATTTCTGCATTTTGCATTTTTTCATTTAACATAAGCATTTTTCTCTAGTGCTATGCAATTTTGTACAAATATTTTAAATGACTATAATATTTCTCCTAATGAATGTGTTGGAATTTATTCTTCCCTTTACTGATAGACATTTAAATAGTTATTCTACAAATAATTAGTAAGCTTGCTTTCTACAGTCCTTCTGGATCTAGACTGTTAAAGATGAAGTACACACTTTAAAACCGCACTACGGTGCATAGATTCCAGGTTCTGTTATTCGTCTTAGTAGAAAGCAGAGCAGTGGACAGCCCGTGCATATGGAGATGACACATTTCTGTTGATTTATGATGGGTTACGCCTTTGGTGTACATTCCTCAGATTAGAGTTTCTGAAGTAAAGAGGTCATCCTCCTGTCTTTAGCCACTTGTTTTAGACTTCCAAGGCTGGTTGGCACCAATACTCAGGGCCAGTGGGCTTGCACAGTAAGCGACCTTCCTTTGCTAAATTCTCCTTCATCAGGGCAACACTATTGTCCTCATACAGTGTTGCTAGCACAGTACTGATGCTAAGGGTACTGATATGGTACTAGTCTTGTCCTAATGCCATAGTACTAATACTAGAGTAACTATTACACAGGTAAGACAGTTTAAATAATAATATTCTGTTCCCTAGACACTGTGGCCACCTTGGGTCCCTCATGAATTTGTGGGTAAGAGCCATCAGACGAAGCATCTCAGGGAGCCTGCATTCCCAGCGCTGGAATGTGGAAGACAGCAGCCCTACCAGGTCTTGAATCCAGGACGTTCTTCTGGAGGGTCAGCGTGCAGTCTCGCCCACTCCTCATGCAGCCAGGGCACCAGCCCTGCTGTCTTCCCAGGGGTGTGGTTGCTCTTATTGTTTTCTTTAGTCAGAGAGAATACATTCTGTTATTGATGCACCTCCTATGAGCCGGATATTGCTCCAGGAACTAAGGATGCAGAGCTAACCCCAAAAATAAAGGCCCTGCTCTTGGGGAGCTTCACCACTCTGAGTCACCGGGCGAGCACCCAGGTAAGCTGGGCACAGAGAGATCAGAGGGTAAAGCCATGCCAAGCAGCTGGGGATGCAGGGGAAGACAGTGGCCCTATAGACGTGGTCAGGAAAGGCTCTTTAATCAGGCGGCGTGTAAGCAGAGCTCTGGAGGGACAGAAGAGGAATGCCCCAGTTTATGGAGGAAGGAGGCAGAGAGAACCATGGAACCAGGACCTCAGTGCAGGAAGAGCAGGAGAGACCAGCAGAGGTGGGTAGGCAGGGCCAGTAGTGGGGGCTGGTGTCAGAACCTGCAGTGGCGGGACGGAGAAGGATCTTTAGGGCATGGGGAGGACTCTGCCATGTTTCCCCGGGAGGTGTGAAAATGAAACCACTGGAGAATCTTCAGCCTAGTAGCAACATGATCTAAACCATGGTGTGTGTGTGTCTGTATGTGTGCATGTGTATGTGTAGGTGCTCCAGCTTCCTGAAGAACATGTAGGAGACAAGCACCGCACAGTCCCGGTGACATGTGGCGGCAGCCGCGCAGGGGCCGTGGCCATCAGGTCAGTAAGATGGGCCAGTGCACTGAGCATGTCTGGGGAGCAGGGCCAGCAGGATCCACCGAGCAATTAGTCGCAGGGTTTGGGGTACGAATGACTAGATTTGCTTGTTATTCCCTCGATAATCAGAGGAGGTGTGAGGGGTACTGGAACAAATGGAAAGCAGGTGACCTGAGGCAGGTCCAGGGCTGCTCCACAGGGTCTGCCGTGGTCTGCCTTTGTGCAGAGCACCCTAATGAACAAACATGCCCCCCAGCTGTTTTTTCTTCTGGTGGCAGGTGACCTCACCCTCTCACGAGCAGCAAGCGTTCACAGAGTCAGTGTGTCATTCTGACCTGTTAGTAGGATGGTATTGGCAGAGGTCAGGTGCCCCCTGACAATTCCTACTGGAGATGTAGGAGGAAGGCAGACTTCGCGCTCAGGCAAGCGGTGGGATCCAGACAGTGCAGACTCCAGAGAAAAGCGCTGGCATGCTGATTACAGATGAACAGAAGGTTCAGATTAAGTAGAGGGAGAAAATATGTAAAATAGCAAAAGGATAGTTAATAGGATGTGATCTGTGACCTTAATGTTGTGGTTAGTTTTTGTTTTTGATTTTTTCCTGTCCTAACTTATAACTTAGAGCTTGTGGGTGGAGGTGACAGGAGCTCACGCATGCAGGGGATGGCTGGAGAAAGGGCTCAGCTTCTGCGAGTTCACTGTAGCCCCGAGGTCTGGCAGGTGTGCAGGGAGCCACTGGGCCACCCACACTGTTCCTGCAGCACAGGCTCCTGGGTTGGTCTTTGCCTGCCATGCTTTGGATCACAGAACCCCTGAGTTTTGTGGTAGTTTTAGTTCTGGTCTTGGTTTTTACAAAAGATTATAGAGGGAACACCACAGCAAAGCAAAGTGGAAGTGAAAATATTGTGACTTTTGTTCAGAGCTAGAACACACCACAGTGGCAAATCAGAGGATGCCTGGACAGAAGGTGGAGATGCGCTGGGCTATGCAGACCGGGTTTCTCCCAGGGGAGCAAGAGGAACAAAGGACGAAGAAGAGGTGTGACTAAAATCACGCGTGCGTGGCTGACCCAGGGGTAGCAGAGGGAGAGATGGGCTGGTCCGAACAGCCTTCCTGAGAAGGTGGACCAGGCAGTTTGCAGACAGAACCCAGAGAAGATCTGATCTTGAAATTGCCCTCAGAGTACCTTCTCCACCGCCCAACAGCATCAAAGGTACAGTCAGCGTTGGAAGTAAAGTTCAATGCCGATTGTTGATGATGTTAAATAAGGATGAGGAACAAGAGACTGAAATGTGCTGAGGACACAAAAGTCTTCGGTTAGTCGAGACCTGAGAGGATGGAGAGGCGTCCCCCATGGGCTGAACAGAACTCAGTAATTGGACAACATGATGGCAGATGGAATCCACTGCACACAAGGTGAAACCTACTGGAAAGAATAAATTAAATGCCTCTCTTGTGCTGAAGGGCTCTGAATTAGTTGTAGTTTCTGAGGATGAGATCTGAAAGTCATCGTAGTTCAGAGAAAGCATCTACTCTACGTAGAGCCCCGGCTGGAGCGGACGAGCCAGGTGTCAGGTTGTGTAAAGGCAGGAAAAAACATGCATGAATGATGTAAGGTCATTATAATGAAGACCCCCTTCTACAATCTTTTGCAAAACCATGGAAAAAAACATTAGAAGGAGAAAAAAAACAATGTGACAGATTAGCTGGTGCTGCATATGTTAAAACTTCCACCCAGAGGAAAGAGCAGTACACCGAATAGTTTCCTATTTTCACTTCCTGTAAATGGATAATATAATGTGGTGTGTGAAGAAAGACCCAAGTCAGCTTGAGTCATCTTCGGGCAGGAAATGACTGTAGAAGACAAAATATGTCATGAAATTCCAGGGAAAACATATTTCAGACAAGAGACTATGAGGATTTCCTTCCAAGGAAATTGGCTTAGACCCTGCAGGTGGCAAACAGCTTAAGCTGGAACCGAATGTCCAAGGAGTGTTCTGGGTTTTGTGCCAACACAGCTGCCCTGAGCCATCATGCAAAAACCCATGGACAACTTCATTTCACGTTTATGCTTGGTATTTCCCACTTCCCTCTGCAAACTGAACTGCCTTCGTAGTGTCTTTGCACTTTCTCTGCGTGAAGTACTTCATTCATTAGCTCTCTGAGCCCCAGATTTAGCCCTAATTAGAAATATTGACAAGTTAGTTTTCTCTATCATTGATTTCCATGTTTATTGAGAAGCCTCCTAGGATTTTATATTTGCAGAACTGACTAGTCTGAGTCTTCCTTTACGACACCATCGCAATTTTTATTCAGTGATGTGAGCCCTCCAAGGAGATTTTGTCTGCTTCACTGAGGCCTGATAAAGGAGATATTATCACCAAAGCACTGAAATCCTGAGCTATAAATAAAATTTCTCTTTCAGACAAATCAGAGAGTGCTCTAAAAGGTGACTTATTTACTAGTCTTTTCTGAAATAAAACTGCACTGAATTCCATGCTGTGCCTGCTTTCAGAGTAGCAGCCTCTGTCAAACCATGACTTCTAAAGTAGCAGCTCGCAGGCAGCCCATGCACAGCTTTCCCTGGATAACCACAGCAGTGTGGGGTTGGATTTGGGGACCACTGATCTGGATGGATCACTCCCCAGCTTTGAATCCTAATTGAAACATCCCTGCAAACCCCGCACTTTCATTCCTTTCCACTTCTTATGTTTTGCACACTGTGTGTCAACTGCTAACATGCTTTGTTGTTTGCTTTTGTGGGGATTCCACTATGGCCCCCACTGGGGCCCCTGCTCCTATCCAGGCCCTTTGCCAGGTAGCTTTGTAGGGCCCCTGACCGTGGCTGATTTGGTTCCGCCAATAGAACGGGTAGAAGGGACATGAGGTTTCACACCCAGGTCTGGAGCAGCACCCTGAGTTGCATTTGCCCCCTTAAGCCCCTGCTTTCCTCCTGGACTGGATGTACCCGGGCCTACTAATGCCAAGCAGAGGGTGAGAGAAACGTGGAGCAGAGCAGAGCCACCCTTCCATGCCCAGCTGAGATGAGTGGCTCCACCCTGGGCACACACCTGTAAGTGAGGCCGGCCTGAGCAGCCAGCCCCAGGCTTATCACAGGTGCCTGAGCCCAGGTGAGACCAGCTGCCAATGGAGACACAATGGATCCTGTGATCCCCTCATACTCATGGACTTGTGAGAAGTAATAAATGGCTATTGTTTTGTTTTGTATATTTCTGGGCTGTGGGGTAGACTTGTCATTCATCGAGAGCTCACTGGAATACTCACGTAAGTACTGCCTCTCTCTCCCTCTAGAAGGTAAGCTTTGTCTTATTTACACACTTGTTTTATTTTTTTATTTTTTTCTCCTGACCCTGGAGAAGTGCCAGGCCCTTAGTAGGGCTTCAAATATTTTTAAATGGCCGCATATATCATTCAGTCTATTCTATTTGCCCATCAAATACCTCTGAGCTTAAATTTAACTGTTTCGACTGCTTAGAGCAGGGATTGGGAGAGTTTTTTTATAAAAGCCAGATAATGTGTATCTTAGGCTTTTCAAGCCCCAGTTCTTTGCTGTTTTTTTCCTAATAGCCCTTTACAAATGTAGAAACCATACTTAGCTCCAACCACGCCATGCAGACCCTGCCTAGGGAGTGTTCTGTTGGCTGTATCTGGGCTTTGCACATCGCGCTGCTGGATGCTTGTCACAGCGCTCTCTCATGGAACACATCAGTCACTTCCTCATTGAGAGGATGGGGGGCTGTGGCCCTATCACTTCTAATGAGATTTCTCCCCAGTCTCCCAAGGGGAGTGATATCCTTGAGCCAACGTGCTGTTTGGCACAGGAATATAAGTACAGTATGGGGAACAGTTACATTTACATCTCAAGACAAAGTTTTGCACCCTCTGTAAAACCAGAAAGCCCTGGGGATGCATTATTTATGTGCATTATTTTCCCTTTATTTTACAACTCTCATTGGTTCTTCTGCTTTTTTAGAATATTTTCAGTTTGCTCTAAATTTGCTCTCTATTTATTTATTCCATTATATAATGTGTTCTGGCTTCTTATTGGAAAAGGTGAAAATTACGTGATTAGATTTATTAAAGTCCAGTATTCATAAATTAAGATATTAATAAAATCATTTAAGAATTTTCTAGTTGAAATCACAGAATGTTATTCTACCACAATGAACTAGTTATAGGTGAAGAATAACAACTTATATTCTTTTTTTATGAAGATGTCTATTCATAAAATGGATTCCACCTGCTATCGATAGACACACCGCTCTGCAGAGCGGGCACAAATTCAATAGAAGGAGAGTTGATGGTTGTATCCTGGGAAGAGTGATTTATCATTTGCATATGCAGATCATCTACATAACGAGGACAATGTGTCAGTATTCATAAAGAGTAGCACTTGCTAAGTTGTGAAGTAATTATGTGCCTAAACATTGTTTCGATGAGACTAGAAACTATGCTGGCGGCTTCCTCTTCTTTGTATTTCCAGATCCCTCTGAGGGTGCTGGGTTAGGTACTTGACAGAAATCTGTCCAATCAATTTATCCTCAAACATTTGGATTTTCCTGAGAAGATTATTACTTCATATTAATAGAGAATTTTATGTTTTTAATGTGAAGCTGTTCATTTCCTTCTCATAGGAAGATGATGTATTGCAAATTAGAAAGCTGAGTGTTAGATATAGCTGGAGTTATCCAAATTCAGGCATCTAGTAAGCGACCCTTTGACTTGAATGCAGACCTTCTGACGGCTGGTGAAAACTTACTTGCAGGACACCAAACTGCCTGTTGGTGTGAAAATACCAACTGAGAGAGCTCGAGTTGTGAAAAAGGATGTTCTGCAGCCGAGGCTGTCTTAATTGCTCAGCTGCAGAATTCCTTTATTAAAACAGCTTGCATGGATTTATCTTCTTAAGGTTCCCTTGTCCCATCGCAGTGGTGTGCTCATTTGAATATCAAAATCACAAAATGAATCTTTATTTTTCCACCTCCTCTCTCATTGTGTTTGTTTCCCTGGTCTCCAAGACGTCCATGGAGTCCACCCCACCTTTTATGACGGATTTGCCAAAGCTGATAACGGTCACTCAAGCTGAGCTCTGTTTCCCCAAAACCTACCTTTGCCAATTATTTTAGCAAAAGATGGAGAAAGTCAGAGAGTTTTGTACTGCAATTACATGAAAGGAAATAGGCTGCTCCACTGGAACCAGACATCCTCTCTGCCTTGTGCCCTTCAGCCCCATGCCTGGCACTGTCTCTGGTACCAGACCCCCCTCACCCCCTCCATGCTGTCCCTGGGCCTCGGTGCCTCTGGCTTCTTCACCAGTGGTTTCTGGCTGCCAGCTGAATCCTGTAGGAAAGGAGGAGGGGAGAAGTGCTCATATTCCTTCCCACCCTCTCGGCATCAGGAAGTGTTTCCTGATTGCATGAGTTCCTCCCTGATCACCAGGCCCCTGGAAGCCCCACCATGCCAGAGCTCCAGCCTCAGCTTCAGGCTCCAGGACATCCCCTAGCCTCCCCGTCGAGGGTGGTTGAGGGCTGTGCCCTGGCTGATATCCGGATCACCTCACTGTCCCCTATTGTGCTTCTCAGCTCTTTCACCAGCTGTGGAACAAAGTCCCTGTTTGATATCCTTTGGTTTGAAATACCTGGAGTGGTTTGGTTTTGTGGCTGGACCCTGACTAACATAAATCAGTTGTTCTTCTTCATTTGAACTAGAGGAAACTGAGTCTCACAAAATAAAATTTCTTTTCAACACTTCAGTGCCTAGTAAGTGGTAGAGTCAGGCTCTTAGTCCAGGTCTGTCTGTCTCTCAGATGCATGATGTTCTTTCTGTGGCTGGTGAGCTGGGAGGCACAGAGGGCTCCTGGTGACCTGAGGCCTTGTGGGCTTGCTAGTGCTAGAATTGGGCAGCTCCTGAGTGCTAATTGGCAAGAAATGGCCACCCTCTGACTCTAGTAGTCATGGACAAGAGACTCAATGTCTTGACGCTTGTGTTTTGGGGACCACCAGTGATTGTCCTTCTAAGCCTGTGTTGGATGGGTCAGTGGGTTGCCATCAATCTTCAGGTGGCAAACCACATCCACTGGGGCCCTGTAATCAATATCAAGGACTAATGTTGCATAAGACTCAGCAGGACAGGACCTAGAAAGACAGTGATCTGAAAATACACACTCTGGGAAGCACTTGAAATGGGCTATGACTAATCAAAGCCATCACGAACAGTAGTGTAGCCAGCTGCCATGAATATTAATAATAGTAATATTTCCTAGTATACAGAAATCCATAATCATGCTATCAATTTTTTTCAGAATTGCAAATTGGGTTGCTGTCTTTGAAAAAAAAAAACTCCATACCTTGCACCTCACAACTTCTTTAGAATATTTACTGTTTTGTCAGAACAAGGGCGCTGGTGCCGAGCATTTCTGTATTTCACCTCTGAGGCTTCTGGACCGTGTCAGAGTAAAAGCAATCAATATTGGTTAATAAGCCAGATCAGTGTTATTAGTATTCTTTACAACCTTGGCATACTTCATTTTATGTACAGATTGCCTATGAAAACTTGGGCTTATATCTTGTCTAGACAATGCCTTACATGGCCATTCAAATTAATAATGTGCCAGAATTATCTTATGCTTAATGCAGCTGACTCTGTATTGACTCTGGAAATTAAATTTACTCCACAATGGTATTGACAGCTGGGTCTCTGGCATATTTAATGGATGTGAATGAAGATGGGACTGTATCTTGTGCCTTCAAGCAAAATGTTGATAACTCACCATTTTCATAAAAAGTGAGAAAGGGCTTTATCTACAAGCGTTGCCTCTTTTAGTAGACTGAATCAGCGTAAAAGGCGCTTGCGGTAGGTTGAACTCAACTCTGTGGAAGAAAACAGAAAGGAAACCCTCCAACCCGTCTGTAAAACAAGGGCCTGCTGGTTCATTAAATGTGTAGTTCAGGAATCTCAGAGTTTTTCAGAGAAGTAGTTTTCATCCCAAGGACTAAAACTGAGTCCCATGAATTTGACTTGAATGTAATGAAAATTCTCATAAATGTGTATGTCTGGAGTCGGGCAAGGAAACACAGCTCTCCAAGTTTTAAGTGGTTTATTTCAGGCATACGGGTGTTTGCTGCCCACTCTGTGCCATCCTTCTGACTTGAGAAAGTCACCTCTGGAGGAAAAATACCCCAGACGATGGTAAGGAGAGTCTTTGATGAGGCGGGTTTGATTTCAGGAAGTCGGCTATCAACTAACACTTCCTGATGGACGTCCTTGGCCTCCCAACAGGGTCCCCAGTCTAAGAAGGTGCCCAAGGAAAAGGGCATGCCTTTTCTAATTCCTAGAAACTTGTGCTGAAAGTTCATTTTAATATAGCTCTTCCCTTATTGCTTATAAAGTAACATAGACAAAGGTAGTTTCAGGCCCAAGGCTGCACTGGTTGGCGTTTGGGCCAGAGGTCCGTGCGAGAGATGACATCAGGGGTGCAGGCAGACTCCTCACTGACCTCATTCTCTCCTGATGTCTCACTGCGTCATGATGCTCTTTGGCTAAAGCCTCTTCTGGTTCAACCGTAAATAGCCTGAGAGACGTGTTGTCCGGCATTCACACTTCAGGTGAGAACTCATCAGATCACTTCCTGTCTGGTGTGAAGTCGCAGCTGAACCCCACGGGAATAGGCACCAAAGAGCTATTTTGTTGAGTTGCTGAGGGGTGAGGAATCAGTACAGCGCGTGGAGGGCTGGCCAGGTGCCGTCTCGCTCCCAGGTAGAAGTAGGATGGCGCGGAGGCAGGCTTTGCTTCCTCATGACTCCAGGGGCAGCTGGTCACAGGCCACACCAGGCTGCCCTGGCACATGGGGGTGCCCACTTCCAAAGCAAGAATAGCTGGGAGTAAGGGGGAAAGCCCGAAGTGGCTGTTGATAATGGCAGTCACAGGACGATTTGAAGCTCATGTGAGACACGTGTGTCCTCAGGCAGCCCACCCCTCCATCCGTAAGGGTGCTGGGTGCAGCTGATGTGTGTGTGGGGATGAGACCCTGCAACATTGGGTCAGGAGGCCAGGGGGAGCAATGGGCCTGTAAAATGTGGACTCACCACGTTTTGGAATTTGAGAAGTTTGTATGCTGTGCCCTGATTTGATTCCTTGGACATGTTAGGCGTGTGGTGGGTAAAGATGATCTGATAACCCTTCAAAAGTTATGTCCATATGTGTAAGTTTCCCAGGGTTGACTTAACAAAGCACCATGAGCTGGGAGGCTTAGAACAACAGGAATTTATTATTTCATGGTTCTGGAAGATAGAAATCTGAGATCAAGGTGTCAGCAGGGCTGTGATCCTGATACAGGACCTGGGGAGGTCCTCCATGGCCTCCTCAGCTTCTGATGATTGACGGCAATCCTTGGGGTCCCTCGGCCCATGGCAGCATTTAACTGTCTCTGCCTCTGTCATCCCAAGGCCTGTTCCTGAGTACCTGTGCCCAAATTTCCCTCTTCTTATAGGACCCCAGTCACTGGGCTAAGGCCCTCTGTAATCTAGTATGACCTCATCGTTACATGATTTCATCCATAGAGATGCAGTTTCCAAATAAGGTCACATATACAAGTCCTAGAGTTAGGACTTCAATATATCTTTCTGGAGGACACGATTCAACCCTGCACCATGGAATTCTACCAATGCTGAGACACCCAGGGAAAACCCATGTGTTTTTCTAAGGTATGATCAGTGCTATACTTCACCCTCTCTGCACTGCTTTAGATGCATCTCACAAATTTTGATATGTTGTATTTTCATAGTCACTCTCTTGAGATCTCATTTTGACCCACAGACTATTTAGAAGTATTTTGTTTAATTCCAAAGTGAAGACTTCCAAAGTGGAGGTCTTAGGATTATGTCTCACATGTGGGGCAAGCTAAGGGCCACAATCATGACATTCCATGCCCACTAGCTGGTCCTGAGTATCCATGCGAGGTTTCCAGAGGCTAGAAGTACAGTGCAAACCAGGACAGCTGAGGGTACTTCTTCCATCAGTGGGTGGCAGGCTGGTTAGACGTGGAGAGACTTCCCTGTAGAGAATCACGGTGAAAACAGAAATATCCAGGCACGCAGGACAACTTCCTGTGATGACTTATTTGTAGAATATTTTCATAGCCTGTTGTCACTTTATGCTGGTCAACTGCCATCTCTACAAAACAGACCCTTTGAAACAATAATTTAAATTCTCATACCCATTCTCATTCCCAAGTTTGATAGATATTTTGGCATTCCCTTGCCAGTGTAAATTGTTCATTCTGTAATGAAAATCTTATTGTTCCCATGGTGGGTGAATCAGGTAACTTGAGTATGTTAAGAAATAGAGTGGCAACATGACTCCACTTATAAAATTCAAAGTCAATCTCCTGCACATCAAGATAAGAAAACATCCTGAACAACAATATTTTATTTTGACACAATGAGAAAGCTTTCAGTGCCAAATCAAGCGATGATCTTTGCATTGCCAACTTTTTCATCCCTACCAATGAAAAAATAGAGCATTTTTGAAATATAAATTCATCCATTGTTATTCCACAGCCTTTCTTCTGAAAAGATTGAACTCATCATCCAAAGTGGATAACAATATCTTCTTACATCCATTTTTAAAAAATATTGTTTATGTCAAGGGATCTTTCAGAAATATAGTCCCTTACATATAATGTTGCTGCTTTTAATAGAGAATTAGGACTATCCTGGGCAACTACTCTTAGAAGTATTTGTATTCCTTCCTTCTGCATACATTTAACCATTATATGTTTCAAGTTGGGTGTGAAGCACTGGGTGTAAAGCAAGAATTGAGGAGCTCACAGACGCCGTCCTTGGAGGCCTTACAATCACCCAGAGTAGCAGAGTGTTAGCTGTAGATGGAAGTCATAGCAGGTGCCTGAGGGCTGGGTCCAGGCGGTGGGAGGCCCCAGGAGGAGGGCAGCGGTCCCACACCAGCATGAGAGCGCCAGGGAGAAGAGCTGAGGCTGGAACCACGCTTTGTCAATGTTCTCAGGCTGTGTGTGGAGCAGTACGTGGGCCTTGGGCAGGAGAGCGCGGAGCACTGGTGCGCCCCCTCCCAGGGCCGCATCAGCTGCAGCAGTGCTCGGCACACCCCCGGGGCCACAAGCATAGATCCTGTGCCTCCGGGGACCCAGGAGGGTCGCAGTGGATGGGCCGGTGGGCTGAGCTCACAGGTGGGAGGGCTCGTGTCTGAACTGCAGAGCTTTCTCTGGAATGACACTTCTGTTTCCTTAGGACCTTTCTTTACTGCTTTTGTTTGGGTTTCTATGGTAGTTTCGTTTTATACATGTGTATTTCTTTGTTGTCATTCAAGATAAAAAGAAAAGAACGGGCATAGTAGAGAGAAGAAATCGACATGCCCTGCTTCCTACCTTCTGGGATCCTTGCAATAAAAGTAAAATTATCCAGTGGCGGATGCAGACTTCTAGGCTGGGAGGCACCCCAGGGGAGCACACACCTCAGGGTGTCAGCTGTGGAATAGGAAGAGCCGCCCAGGGGTGGTGGGCCGAGTGTGAGGCAAACGACTTCTAAAGCTTTTACTCCATTTGTATGTAATATGAAAAGGTGTTGGGATTAATTGTCTCAGGTTGTTTCCTCTGGAATTCTGTAGCTTTGGTTGTTTTACGTACAACAGTCTCTTTTTCCAGTCCAGAGTTTCTCCCGTAGGTCAAACCATTCAAATCTACTCTCTCATCTCACCTCACACATGAGGCCACCAGGATTTACTCTTGTCAGCCTGACCCCAATGTCAGAAATTACATCCTGGAATCTTAGTAATTCCAGATTCTTGAACCATCAGCACCCCTAACGAGACCTTCTAGTGCCCTGGAGGGCACACTGACCGACCCTCAGCTGCCTGTGCTTTTGGATAAAAAGAGATTCTTGGTCTGCAATTGACTGATTCAAACCCAGAACTTAAATAAACCTGACGTTTGTGCAGCTCTCTTTTTTCTTATGGAGAAAGGTTCCAATTTTGTAAGTTACCAAATACAGAAATATTAAAATAGATCAGAAACTCCTAAATGAGATAAATCAACAAATTACGCATATAGTCTCCATCTTGCCTCTTGATAATCTAGGGATGATTTTTATTAACTTCACTAACTTTGTTTCACAGTTGGTGGAGGGCTGTATGGCTTTACCTTTGGTTCTTTGTCTTTTTATAATGGGGCTCGAAAGCCCCCCAAAATAAGGGATTGCGGAACAAACAACATCTTTATGAATGACAAACATGTTTACATAAGAAACTACAGGCTTTACTGAGGAAATATTCTTAGAATTTCTCAATGACAGCAAAACTGTGCTATTTAAATATACTACCCTAAATTCTAGAACAAAGCCCACTTACGGTTAAGCGATCTGAAGGAGGAAACCTACTTAGTAAGGTGCTGGCCCTTCACACAAGTTTATTTCTGGGGTCCAGTTTCGTTCCAGTACAAGCCTAATTTTTGCACTTGTCCTGAACAGGTTTAAGCAAGAAAGTAGAGAATTTGGTGAGATAGCTTCAAGGCTAATTTTACTGGGAAGAACCTGAGTCTGCTCTTGTAAATGGCAACTAGCTACTTCAGAAGGACAGTGTCTCCCAAGTTATAGGAGAAATTTTCCTTCTGAGTAATTCATGCTTCAGTATTTAAAGATGTTATTTATCTGGTCCATTACCCTCATGAAGAAATGGTACATGTCATCTTTCCATGCTATGTCAGCTACCTTAACCTGACTGCATGTGAAGGGAGCTCTGGACGGAGCTGCGTGGGGGAGCGAGGAGAGCACTGGCTATGCTGTCAGAAACACTGAGTGTCCATCTCCAAGTTCCCCTGACTTCTCCACATTCACTGCTTAGGCAGGTCCAGCCTCTCTGGGACTTGGTGGTCTCATACCTAAAATAAGAGCAGTGCATGTGATGTTTTTGTAAGAAGGGGATGGCCCAGGGGTAAGAATTGTGTAGACATTGCTGAAGTTTCATATATGCAAAAGGTGGTGGGCAGTTAAGGAGCTGTGCGTGTGTGTGCCCGATCTTAGCAAGGGACAGCTGAGAGGACCAGTTTTTGCCCTGCATGTGGGTGAGGAGGGGAGGCTGTGAAACCCGGACGGAGGACACCTGGGAACCCAATGGCCGCCCCGCTTCAATCTGTGCCTCAGGGCTGGGTCAAATCTCTCTTCTCTTGGAAACTGTAGGCGTCCCCCCTTCATCTCGGGGGGCGTTCCTGCTCAAAAAGCTAGCCCTACCCACATAAAGGGGATGCCTGCGCTGGGGTGTGTTAGCATGTTTATGCAGTGGCGTCATTCACATTGGCCATATGTTGACAGTATGTTCCCAAGAGTTTGTCTTATTATAAGAGGGTTATACATCAATAGTTCTGGAAAACATAAGTGAGTAGGGGGTTCAAAGGGTATGGTTCAGTGAGTGTGCATTCCTAGAGCTCATCTATAAAAAGATTTTCAGGCACGCATTCAGCACTTGGTCTTAATTTTCTGTTGATTTCCGAGCTCTAGCAAACCACAAAGAGCTCCGTGGGCCTCTGCACCGAGCTGGCTTCACAGACGTAGATGCAGCAGCTGGTCTCATCCCAAATCGGAATTACGTGCAACCAAGAAAATATAAGGATAATAGAGCAGAGCCCCAAAGCTTCGCAAATCACCCTAATATGCCTTTTTGGAAAGCCAGCGTCTTATTTGTGATCCGAGAGCTCATCAGACACTCACTGGTGTACAAATCACAGGGGCCATTTTTTTATGTCTGACTTACATACTTTGTTCTTAACACATTTCTTTCTCTGCAAAAACTTCCTAGGTGTCCAGCAGAAAGAACAGTGATTAATTTTTTGAGCAGGGCATTTAAGTCCTAAAATACAACCTTTTCCCCTATTAATTTTTAATGTGACTTATTCGTGCATGCATTTTGGTCTGTTGATCATATGACAGGTGCCGTATATGCCACCTGAACAGCAGGGAGGTTGCCTGCCTCCTTCGGCTTTGGCCTTGGGCCTCTTTGGCCTCAGTAGCTTCCCTGCTTTTCTGAGATTCAAAATAGGGGACCTTGAGCTTGTCCCTAATTCACTCCAGGTAATTGGCAGGGAATAAAGTCTTAACATCTTTTAAGAAACCAGAAAAATATGTGTAACTGTTCCAGAGGCACTTGAGAAGCGATGATTTATTTAAACTTTCTGTGCCATCATGTCCTCTGTGACTCAGTGTTGATCGTCTTGGGCAGGTCCAGCAATCTGCTGGGTGAGTTGCATGGACCCCTGGGTGACCTCTCATCATGCCCACAGCCATTTGGACTTCAGGAATGTTCTCGTGTGTCATGTAAGTCAAAAATTGTTTTCATAAACATGGTGTGTATAATGGATGAAAAAATAATTAAACCCACCTTTGGCCACAAAGGGGGGCTCACTAGTAGTATGTTTTCGTACAAAGTCAACAGCTTGCCAAATCTTATATCATGTTCTGTAAATCCTGATTTTCAGTTATGATACCAGGTTTTCCTCAAGTGTAAGATGCCTTCATGTGTCATGTAGAAATCTCCCGATTCTCCAGGGGTGCTCAGGAGAACTGTTCAGCGCCCTCTTCACACTGAAACCCATCTTGAAGCCTGATCATTACTTTACAATAATTGAATCCAAATTGCTCTTAAGTTGTTACCTACTCCCTCCCTCCCTCCCTCTCTTCCTTCCTTCCTTCCTTCCTTCCTTCCTTCCTTCCTTCCTTCCTTCCTTCCTTCATTCCCCCTTCCTTCCTTCCTTCCTTCCTTCCTTCCTTCCTTCCTTCCTTCCTTCCTTCCTTCCTTCCTTCCTTCC